>VIIQ02000083.1:0-22530 GCA_007449985.2 Desmodesmus armatus
GGACGTAGCTGACTTCAAACTGATCGATCCCTCCAAACTATGTGGAGCGCACCCAGACGCTACACAGAAGGAGGTGAAGTTTGCCAGGAAAAGGTGCAGGAGATGCTGGATGCGGGCATCGTAAAAGAAATTCCAACGCCTGTCCGCATGCTTCAGCTATCACGTTGCCTATGAAGCGAGCACCCCACGGTAGCTGGACCGACAAGCGGTTCTGCATCGACCTGCGCAACGTCAACGGCAACACAGTGGTGGACAGTTACGGCCTGCCACTACCGGAAGAACTGTTTAGGCGAATTAGGGGGCACAAATTCTTGGTCAAGGCGGACTTTAGAGCGGGCTTTTGGCAGCTCAACCTGAGCGAGAGGCGCAGCAGCACGTGGCCTTCCACGCACCCGAGTGGCAAGCGACTGACCTACACGCGGCTGTGTTTTGGTCACGTGAACGCCACGGCAATTTTCCAGCGGGTTATGGAGAAGGCTGGCAGCAGCTTTTTGGTCTCACTTTGCGGCGCCGTTCGTCGATGACGTTATCATGTGGTGCGACACCTGGGAGGGACATGGGGACCACTTCAGAACACTCTACAGCATCTCAAGACAGTGGGCTTGCGCTGCACCCTGCCAAGACAATCGTGGTGCAGACTGCTTGCCTTACCTGGGTCACCTGGTATCAGCCAAGGAGTGCAAGCCGGAGCCAGCCAAGATTGCAGGCATCAAGGCACTGCAGCCACCCACCAGCCTCAAGCGCCTGCAGGCCCACCTTGGCCTGTTTAATTACTACAGGTGCTATGTGCCCAACTTTGCCATCATTGCCAGGCCGCTTTACAAGCTTATGGAAGGGTGCGCAGTACATCTGGAGTGATGACTGTAAACCAGGCGTATGAGGGCTTCGAACGGCGCTGTGCAAGAAGGGTTTGGGGCTCAGGCAGCCTGTGGATGGGCGCAGTTTTCATCTGTATGTCGACTGGAGCAACACGGGCATTGCAGCTGTGCTGAATCAGGAGGCGGAGGATGGGACGGAGTACATGGTGGCCTGTGCCAGCAGGTCCCTCAATGCAGCTGAGCAGAACTATCCCGCCTGGAAAGGCGAGATGATGGCAGCAGTGTGGGGCGTCAAAATGTACGGCCGTACTTGCACTCCAGGGGTTCTATCTCCACAGCGACCACCGGCGCTGTTATGGCTGCTGACACAGAAGACACCAGTGGGGCAGCAGATGCGTTGGATTCTGGCACTTCAGGAGTACCGCTTCTCACTGGTGCACAGGGCAGGCAAGTCAAACCCAGCTGATGTGCCTAGCAGGGAAGCCAGTAGCTGTGTGGCAGACACCACTGGAGCCAGGTGGACACGGAGCTGCATGACTGGGTGCCCACTGTGCTTCTGCCAGACTGCAAAACCACGGACCCACTGGTCTACACACATGACAGTCTGGCACTGGAGCTGGGCATTGGCAGCAAATCAACACAGCAGCTGGAGTGGCAGCAATGGCTTATGAGGAAACACCTGGTGACTGCCCAATCCTTCACAGCCCAGCAGCAGCGCTGGCGGCAGAACCGCAGACAGCTACAGTCATGAACAGCTGGAGCACGAGGCTTGTGTTGTCTACTGTGCAGCAACGAGTCTGCAGTGGACACATTCGCCCCAACCGCCGACTCATTGCTGGGGGGGGAGACAGCAGGACAACTTTTTGCTGACGATGCTGCTGCGTGGACACCAACACCCAGCAGTAGCTTGGCGGCAGCATGACCTACAGCAGGCAGCATCGGCGTGGGTCACATGGCAGGGCTACAACAGCCCCAACCGGACAGCTTCCAGCCAGGATTGTACACAGGTGCATTGGACCCCTGGGGCGTAAGGGAGACACAAGGGCTGTGCACGGCTACTGTGGCAGACACGTTCTTCCCGCAGCGCTGCAGCAGGGCATCGTGCTTTATGAGCCGTTTGGTGGCATCTGCGCAGGGCTGGAGATGGTGCTCAGAGTGGCATCACAGTCAAACAGTACCTGTACAGCGACATCAACCCCATGGCACAGCGGGCGGCGTTACACAGGATCAGGGTGCTGCAAAGCATGTATCCCAAAGCTACCGGAGGATGCTTTGGCTGGCAGTTTCAGCATTCTTCCCTGGATGTGAGGCACATCACCACACAGCAGCTCAGCAAGGCTGTCAGCGAGGCACCAGTCAAGCAATGGCTGGTAGTAGGAGGCTGGCCCGTCAAGACTTCTCTGCAGCAGGCAAGTCACAGGGGCTTCGGGGTGATGGGCTCAACTGCTGTTTGACCTGGTCAGGGTAGTGGGAGCGTTGCACAGCTACTCCCACACCAGCCCCCAGCCTACCTGGTGGAGAATGTGCTCTTGCAGCCACACAGGCTGAGCAGCATCAGTCAGCATGACTTCAATAAATCAAGGCGTGCCTAGGGTTACCTGTGGTGCTGGACGCAGCACAGTTTGGCAGCCTTGCACATCGGGCGCGCAACTTCTGGTCCAACCTGGTTGGGCCCAGTCAACTGCGAGCAGCTTTGGCATTTGTCAAGAGGCCACCCGCACGCAGCGTACAGCTTGCCTTGGGACCTGGCAGGACCGCGCAACCTGTCAACACGACCAGACGCTGCTCCTCTCTACCCCTGCAACGCACCAGGGCAGCCTCGCGCAGCCTGGCCTACCTTGGTCAGCAGCGCACGCTCCTACGCCTTCAGGCCTGGCCAGCCTGGCAGTGTTTTGGACACAACGTGCCTGCGTAGTCAGGGGGCGAGCCAACAGCAGAGGAGAGAGAGGTAGCTCTGGGCTATCTTCCAGGCAGCACAGCAGCAGCAGGCCTCACACAAGCGCAGCGGTGTGCGTTGCTCGGTGAAAGCATGGATGCCAACACTTTGCAGGTGCTCATGGCCATCGCCAAGGCTTGGTTCCTGCGGGGGCCTGCCTACCTCTACTGACTTGGCGACACGTGCATTCAGCGCACACGAAGGGGAACTGGCGCAGGAGTGGCCTGGCAGAGAGGCAACTGCAACCCCACATGGCTATCAGCAGCAGCTAGCCATGACAGCTGGCTACCAGGAGAACACTACGGCTACGAGCCAAGGTGACATCTGGGCCGACGATAAGACCCTGGAGTACATCAGAACAGGGCAACTCCCACAGACCTGGCAGCCAGCCAGGCAGCACGTATCAAGCGACGTGCACGCTCATACTACTTCAAGGACCAGCAGCTGATCAGGAGGATGCCAGATGGCACCGACAGGCTGGTACCTCCACCACAGGCGCGTGCTGGTCTCATACGGCAGCAACACGAGATGTGTGGGCACTTTGGCAGGCGGCGCACCTCAGCCATGCTACTCAGTAAGCACTGGTGGTATGGGTTACTGGCGGACGTTGCAACAGTGCTGTCACGCTGCGAGCACTGCAGCAGGGTGCATGCCAGCTTCACCGCCAAGCCGGAGGAGCTGCGCCCCATTCCAATCAGCAGCATGGGTTTCAGGTGGCACGTGGACACAGCTGGGCCACTACCCAAGAGTGCAAAGGGCAACAAGTATGTGCTGGTGTGTGTTGAGGCATTCAGCAAGTACCTGGTGGTGGTGCCGATGGAAACGACAAGGCGGAGACCACTGCATACCACTCTTGCACGGTGTATTGGCACACTTTGCAGCACCAGGGCAGGTGGTGACAGACTCAGGGACAGAGTTTGAGGGCGAGTTTGCCAAGCTCCTGGAGTGCGCTCATCGATCATGCCATCATCAGTGCAGACCACCCTCAGGCCAATGGTCAGGCAGAGAAGGCTGTGCACATCGTCAAGCGGGCGCTTACCAAAATGGCAGTGGCAAGGCACAGTGTCAAGCAGTGGGATGAGGACTTGGCATGGCTGGCACTGGGCTACCGCTGCTCTCCACAGGCCAGCACAGGCCACAGCCCGTACGAACTCATGTATGCACTCCACCGGTCATTCCACCTGCAGTGAAGGAGCTTGTCAGCACACCCCTGGACATCAGTGCTGAGGCGGCTGTCAAGGACCTACTGCAGCGTAAGGAGCGGCTAAAGCAGCAGGTGCCCATTGCGCTGGAGAACCTGGCGATTGCACAGCACAGGGATCAGCGCCGTTACCTGCAGCTGCGTGCGCCTGACTACAAGCCACGCGTTCACAGTTTATGGTGGGTGACTACGTCTACACTCAGCAGCTTAACCGGGCAAGCAAGCTACAGCCCAGGGCCAAACCCCTCATTCTGCGAGTTCTGGAGGTGCGGGACTCTGGGGTACTGCACCTGCAGGGGCGCTGTGGCCGACCATTGAGGTGCACATGTCTCACTGTGCACCCTGCCACTTGCCTGATATCGACGGCGGCATCGACCCACTGCTGGTGGACAACACAGATGATGTGGTCTGTGAGGTATGCAGCACCAGCGACAACGGGGCCGAGCTCATGCTGTGTGACGTGTGCAACAGCGGCTACCACACCTACTGTTTGCAACCACCACTCAGCAGTGTGCCTGACGGTGTGTGGCTGTGCCCGGAGTGTGTGGACGCTGGCTACACAGAACAGGATGCTGCTGGCAGGGAGCAGCAGCGGCAGCAGCTACAGGAGCGAGAGGCCAGGCCAAACATATTCCCCGGCGCGCAAATGAAGCGCAGGGACGAAGCAGCACATGCGCTGCATGGCCGACTGGTGCTGAAGGCGTTCACGGATCCAGCCACCGGAAAGGCAGGAAGTACTGGGGCAGGATCTACTTCAAGGACGCTGAGTCACGCCCATACTACTTCCGAGTGGTGTACGAAGATGGGGACTCTCACCACGCCACTATGGCAGGCATCAAGCGCTACCTGCAGCCGGAGGATGCAGTGCTGCCACTTGGGGTCAGCATTCCTACACCAGAGTCACTGGCAGCAGCAGTGGCGTACGCACGACAGCTGGTCAGCAGGGTTGCTGGCGGTGCAGTAGCTGTTCCTTCCACAAGGGTCTCACCGGCAGATGTGCAGTTGCTGCAGCTTACAGTGCAGATGTCCCTGGTTCAAGCCCTGGTGGACCCACTAACACTCAACACCCAGTGGCAGCAGGTTTTTGCTGGGCGACCGTTCACTGTGGGCTGCGGGCCTGTACAGCACGGCGCTACAGCCATCATCATTACACCTACAGCACCCTTTGTGCTTCATGCAGTTTTCACAGCACTGCAAATGAGGCCATTGGTGGTGCTCTGTTACGTGCCTTCACTGGCGTTTCCAGCTGACATCCACCCTCTGTTCAGTGCACTCAAGCAGCAACGGCGAGCAGCAGCATTCAGGGGCAAGAATGGCTGCTGGCTGGTGCTCAGTAGGCAAGGCATAGACATCGACAACTGGCTGCATTGAGCACTGGATGCTCGATATATTATCTCGGTCCGGTTTCGCTAAGACGGCGCAGTAGTAGCTTAGCACCAAGGGGCTTAAAGGAAGGGGGGGCATGATAGCGCATACTGCAGGCTGACTAAGCAGGTGATTAGCTGACACGCTCAACCTTCTGTCCTGCACTGCTAACCTCTCCACTGTGCAGGGCGTGTTCTCATTTATGCCCGACACAGCACCTGGTGCCAGCAGTGTAATAGAGGAGCAGCTGGACTACGGGGAGGACTCCTGGGAGGATTTGCAGGAGCAGCCAGTCAGTGAGGAAGTGGCACTGCTGGGATCTGGAGAGGAGGAGTTGCCTCAGCAGCCAGACAGTGAGGGTGCAGAGCAGCCGGACTTTGGGGGCGAGGGCTTGCCTGAGGAGCCCATGCAGCAGGACATAGCAGCTCACATGGACCTGCCTGCAGCAGTAGCGGAGGACCCAGCCGGCCAACTGGTCACGAGGGTACGCGCAATCTACCATGGGCTTCGGCGGGACAGGGATGAGCTGAGGGATGTTGACAGGAGCTTGTGGCAGCTTACACTAGAGCAGCAGCGATGGGTGGAGCGCGAAGCAGCAATGGACGTGCTTGGCATCACCCGTGTTGCATGTCACCTTGGCGGCTATGCCAACGGGATGTCAGAGGACCTCACAGTTGCGGCAAGGCGGGCAAAGGAGGCAGACCAGCACATGCTGCAGAATGCAGATACAGACTTGGAGGCAGAAGCAGCACGGGCAGCTGCAGCAAGGGAGGCTGCAGCAAGGGAGGCTGCAGCAAGAGAGGCTGCAGCAGCTGAAGCACTTGCAAAGGAGGCAGCAGCGAAGGCAAGGGCTGCAGAAGGGAACCGCGCAGTAGAGCCGGCAGCAAACCAGGAGGCACCTGCAGCAGTAGGCTTTGATTGGAGTCGCGTGAAACTACCCTTGGAGTTTGTGCCTCCGCAGCGCGGGAGCAGCAGCAGCGGCAAGGGTAATGATGGGGAGCACACGCAGGAGCGCAGTGGGAGCCGCGGCCGCAGCCCCAATGCCGACAACAGGGAGCGCAAGCCCAAACGCAGCAGGAGCCGCAGCAAGGACCACGGCAAGGACGACAACCAGGACCGTGGTGGTCGCAGCAGCAGCAAGGAGCGCCATGCGGTAGCAGCAAGGGCGGGGACAGCGAGCCGGAGCGCAGCCGCAGCCGCAGCAAGTACGACATGGCAAGGCCTCCCAAACCCGCAGACGTACCTGAGTACGAGCTCCCTCCTTTGGGCTTTAACCGCAACAACTGCAGGGTGGGCAAGGACGGTTATGGATTAGCAGGAGTTATGGATTACCAGGGCACGTGGTTCCCAGTGGCAGCACACGACCCAGCGCACAACCCGGAGAAGAACCCAAAACTTAACGACACATGCCCAATCTGCTTCCTGCGAACAGCATACAAGCAGGATCGCCTGGCATACCGTTCCAACACCCGGCGCAGGTAATGATATGGCAGAGACAGCAGGTGCTGCCGCAGCAATTAGCAGCAGCAGCAGCAATCGCTGGGCCGTCTGGAGTGGCCTTTGGTAGCGACAGCAGCCTTAGGCAGCAGTGGTTTAAGGCCGTCTGGAGTGGCCTCTGCTGGAGCGATGATTTGTGCCAGCTGGGGGTGCCCAGATTGGCAAGCAGCTTTGCAGGAGGTTGGGAGCAGCAGTTGATTTATTGGACATTGTGGATAGTAGCTTTGCCTGTCACATGCGAACGATGTGGGGGCATCTGTCCTGCTTGCATGTTGGTTGGGATTTAGCAGCAGTGAGCGCAAAGGGCCACTGTTTGTGCTTGTCAAGCTCAGTGAAATATGCTTCCTGAGTAGTTAAGTGAGTGCTGCATGACTCACTTGTGTGCAGCAGATCCAGCAGTGGCTGGGTTTGTTTGTCAGTTATGTGTGTGTGTGTGTTTTATTGACTGTGCAATGCACAAACATCACATGCGTTGTAGTGTGTGTGCCCAGTGTCTGAATGTGCCTGGATGCTGTGGTGAGAAAATACAAAAACAAAAATGTCTGTTAACTTGTGTTGTGTGGTTACAGCAGCATTCTCTGCAAGCAATGTGCAGTTTTCCCCGTGCGTTGCGCATCAGCTGTGTGCTATCAGCTGTTGCATGTTGCTTTTGGATTGGGTTGTTTGTAGCTGCTCGATGTGAGTACTGCTGCTGTGTAGTGTTACCCCAGCAGCAGTGGGGGGGAGTGTACACCCCTAGCAGCAATCTGAGCAGGTCAGTGTTCTACTGCGTCAGCTGACACGAGCAGCAGCTACACTGACCGATTCCTGCTGAGTGAGCAGTAATCCTCTCAGGAAGGTTATGCTGTGTACAAGGCTATACAACACATGCCTTAGCAGAATCAGTGTGATAGTTGACTAATACTGTTGAGTCAACAGGGACCCTGGGTGATATCAGATCATGCCAGATACTGCTGCGTGGCAGTGCTATTATTGGTGGTTAAGTGCTTGGGAGTTGTATGCGATGAGTTTGGTGCTGCGATGCACAGGTGAAGGATCACTGGCGGGTTCAGGGTTTACCGCCTGCAGTGCCGATTCCTTTGTGCCGCTGTGGTGCTCTGTGCGTCGCACTCGGCTTTGACAGTGCTTGGTGTAAACTTCTGGCAGTGTTTCCCGAGTACTCGCTCATTTGAATCCCCAATTCAGAGCGCACAGGTGCAGCAACCAGCCCCAGCAGCGACCTGTGGTCGAACCGGGTGCCTGAACATCACTCATACATTCATACAGCGCATCAACACTTTGCAAAGGACTACAAGTGAGTATCTGCTACCCTCAGACAGTGAGAGCAGCCAGCTGGCTGCGAAGCATCATTGCTGCAAGCTTTAGGCAGCAAAACCACAGTGTACACCCCTAGCAGCAATCTGAGCAGGTCAGTGTTCTACTGCGTCAGGACTCCCCAAGGTGGTGCTGAGCACCTTGAAGCAATAGCGGGGCGGGGGGTGGTGCTGATGGAACCACAAATGTTTGCTCTGCCACACTCACCCTCCCCAGGCCACCATGCCACCTAGCCACAGCCACAAGCTTTTGGTCAAAGCAGTTGATCAGCTGGGCCAGTCCCTTCCATCTGGCCCAACACACAGGGCCCCAAGTGGGGGTGCAGGCTACAACAATCACAGTGTCAGCGAAGAATTCATTGCAGTGAACCTTGGGGACGACACGGCACGGGAGTTTCATGAACCGATTGCCGTTGGTTGCTGTTGGTGTCGCTCCTGCATCCTATGCATCGGGTCACAGGCAACCCCCACAGCAGCTGCCACTCAGGTGCTGACCTGCCCATGCCAGCCATGGCCACCTTGCGAGCTGTGTTGTTCTGGGTCTCACCCATGCCGTGCAAAAGCTGTGCGCTTTCATGCAGGCTTTCATGACGCACGCAACACGTTAGCCCCTAGGCCCGCCCACACAGTACAATTGCTGGCACAGCTGGTAGTTCAACTTTTACATCAGTCCCAGCCGGTGGGATTTAGTCTCAGCAGAACGGCCAGGGCAGCACGAACACCCTTCTTCCCATACTGCTGGCACAGCCTTTTGACCAGTCTGTGCCCCACATGCTGACCCCCTGTTGTGCGGAATCGCAACACTACTGCAGTTGACCTCCCTGTGCAGCGGGAATTGTTGTGCAGCTTCGCTTGGTGCAGTGCATGCAGCAGCATAGTGCGGGATAGGCCCTGACAGTCACTCACGCCATGGTTTGTGCAGTTCAACTGCCTCAAGATGAGGACTTGTGTGACTTCAAGTATCCCTTCTCATGGAGTGACTACAAGTGCCCCTTCTCATGGTGATCCCTTGTAAAGCATAGTGCAACTCACACTCTGTGTCAACACCCATCACACTCTCACAGCGTCAAGGGTTACAGTTGCAGCGCCTGAGCATACCATATCGTGCTGCACAGCAACAGCAACAGTCAGCCCGACTCCTCTTGAGCGCTGCTTGTCACAAGCAGCTGAGCTCCTCCTCCTGGTGGGTGCATCCAATGGAAAGTACATTCAACTCGCCAGCAGCTGGCAGTGGACTGCCCCAGTCATCATAATGATGCAACAGCCCAGCCGCTGGGTACCCCTGTACTGTGCACGACTCATGTACTGTACATGACGGCTACCACCTGCAACCCTGTTGGTGAGGATGGGTTTCTCACATACCAACACATGGCCGCCAGTCAGCAGGCGGCCTATTGCCACTCAACCTCAATTCCGCTACTGGCTTGCAAAACCTGCCCATGGGCTGGCCTGCACAGCCCGCCAGGCTCTTTGGCATGTTCAGTAGAACTGCAGAACCTTTCACCACAACGCAACATGGTTTGGCACACACAACACAGGTGGTTGACAGACCCACTCAGTGCATGCTTGCACTGCATATCTCGGCGTACAAGCTGGCAACTCTTCCCTCAAGCACTAGGCCTGTCACTTTTCGCAGTTGATGCTGTAAAATGTTTGGCACTCTTCCTGCTTGCTGTCACAGACCTTCCCTGGGCCGTCCCAGTTACTTGCATCCAGTGAGACAGTGTCCAGCTTTTCAGGTGTGCCATTTGCGCCTGCAGTTTGTGCAGGCCCATTCCAAGCCCATGCTCCATGCGAGAAGCGGTTGCGCACACAGAACGCCCATGCTGCCTCCCTTCCGCACTCTTTCTTGCCGTCTTTAGTGATGCCATCACTGTGTGGCACACCAATCAAGAGGCTTGCCATCCACCATCGGGCGCAAAAACATCTTCTCGCTAATGCAGTTTATGGCGATGAAAGTGGAGCATGTCTTGCCGTCTTTAGCCTCACACCTCTCCATCACTCCTCCTGTGGTGTTCCAAACTGGGCGGGGCATCCCATCCAGCATCAGCTGCATTGCAACTGTAGCATTGGCTGGCACAGGCCCTGAGTACCCTGCTGCACGGTCATAACCAGCGCGCTGACAAAAGAGGGTTGCTGCGATCATGGGGTCGCAGGCTTCCGGTGGGGCAGTAACAGAAGGGCAGAAGTTGATCGGCACCCCCTGCAGGTGAAGCAAGGTGGTCAGCACAGCCAAGAGTTGGCCGTGAGTATGGTGGGCTACAATCAACAGAGAGATGTCATGGATGGCCGTCGTGCCTGGCATTGCCGGTGCCAGTGATGCAGTGCATGCAGTCCCCCTGACAGACAGGCAGGAGCCCCACTGACTCAGTGCATGACGCTGTTGCTGGGTTGTCAAACCAGGTGGCTGTTGCGAAAACAAAACTGCACTGCCTAGTAGGGCAGCACGTGCGGCCTACATGCATCATTTGTGTGAACTGGTGAGGTGTGCTCTGTGGGTTCCATGTTGAGAGGCTGCAGATATCAGCCACATGGGTGTGGCTGACGTCAGCCACACCGCCATGCAGCTGTAGAGGCAGCAGCAAGGGACTCACGTAGTAGTTGGGCTGGTGAAGGTTCAGCGCTGCAGCCGGAGTCAGCATGACTGCCAGCATAATCTGCGCACCAATTCAAGGCCAGCTATTGTGCACTGCCACACACCCCACCCGCGTCATGATGATGTGATGCTTGCTGTTTGACTGGCTAGCCGCACACCGTGTGCGGCATGATCATTCATGATGGACCACAAAGTTACACATGGCATGGACACCAAAGCACCATTCAAAACTGATGGTGTGCAGACTCGTTTTGCCCAGCACACAAAGCAAGGAGGCGTAACTCCACTTTCGATGAGCAAGCTTCAGTCAATGAGCAAGTGAAGACTGCGCAAGAGAAGGACGCCCACTCCTGGCCCCCCTGCAAAGATGGCTGGAGCTGCAACGCCATGGCAGTGCCTCTCCTAGTGGGCAGTACTAGTAGCCGCTTCCATACTTTGGAAGCCATGACAGGATCTACCCCCTGTTTCTGAAAGCCAGGTCTCAAACATGGCTGGAGCTGCAACGCACAAGGCTCATAATGCCAGGCATCAGCCTCCTCACTGAGGAATGGTTCCCATATCCTTTGCCAGCTGGTGCAGCAGCTTTGCAAGGCGGCCCAGGCTGAGATAGCTAGAACGCTAGCATCACAATGCCCTTGCCTTGTGGGCCACACACCCGGGGGGGGGGTGTTACAATTGGATACTTTCACCGCTGAGCGGTACTCTCCACACTGGATGTACTGGGAAGACACACTAGCAAGAAGAACCTGCAGCAAGACCGGCAAACAAGACCAGCCCCCCCCCCCTATAACACTGCCAATGGTGTGCATCAACCCCCCCCCCTCTCTGACGAAGCCCCAACGGCAGGTTGCCGGCTGAAAAGCCTCACCGCTTGGGCCGTGCCCGCTTTCACATCTCATACTCCCAGCCATCAGCCTCCTCACTGAGGAGTAACTCCCCATACTCTTCAAATGCTTCAGAATCCTCATGCCGCAAAGCAAAAGTGTCGGCAAGCAAACACCCAAAGATTGATCTCAACCCCCTTTTTCTTCCCGTGGCTCCTTGTGTCAACCGAAGCGTGAGCTGGCAATGCATGCATTGCACTGCAGTACATGAACACAGCGCCTGCACCGCATGGCAGTGCCTCACCGGCCGGGCCGTGCCCGCTTCCACATCTCATACTCCCATTCATCAGCCTCCTCACACTCCCCATAGGCCTCCTGCTCAGCTTTCGATATCCATGGTTCACAAAGGCTGTCGCAATACTCCCTATACAACCTCCACCGGTCGTACCGCTGGTCCTCCTCCTCCTCCTCCTGGTTCCTTGATTGTGGCCCCACCACCACTTCCAGACCATCCTGCCTGGCCCACTCCACCTCCCGCTCAATCCATGAACCCACGTAGTCAGCAGGATTCGAACCGCCGACGTCAGTCTCTGGAGCCTCTGGTTGAATCTCATGGTGAACTTCCAGCTGTGGTGGCTGGTCGGATAGGAAGGTCACCTTGAAGAGTGCTGCCACCAGATTTGCGGTGTCTGAGGCGTGCAGCGGTGGGATCTGGCCACTGTGCTGCAGGTGGTGCAGGCACAGCAGGAAGGACCGCACCTGCAGGCAGCAGCCAACCATGCAAACAATGTTTGAGCAACCAAGCTGCTGTAATGTAAGTTGCTGTAGGGCAAGGAAGCCTTGGCATCGTGCCTGCTAGTGGCAAGAGGCTAGTTCCATCCATAGGCTGGCCTTGGGGTTACTGAATTCAACCCTTCAGCAACAGAAGTCCATATTGTGCATACAATGATGGGTCATCATACGCATGTGACCCACACAATCTGGCTCACACACATCTCTCAATATGGGTACAATTTGACGTTGCATGTCTCGACAACACAGCACCCACCTGCTCCCTGAATGGCTGCACCAGGTGTTTGTGGATGGAAGGGCTCCACGCACCACCTTCAGGGAGCCAGGGGCTCACCAGCAAACGCATCTGCAGGGAGGGGGGGGGGTGGCAGCAGCACTGTGGCCTATCAAGTTGCCCTAGGAATCAACCAACAACTGGACTGAGGGCAGTCAATTGGTGACCGGTACAATTCAATCAGAGGTATCACCATGCATATCAATCCTAGGCCGGGGCATGCCAACAGGGTTGACCCCGACCTCATGGCATGCAGTTGACAACAGATTCTGCAAGCTCAGTAGGGGAGGTCGCAAGTTGCGAGAGTGTTCCATGTCATGCACTGGGTGCACAAACCAAACTGCCAGTGCATCTCCATGGCTGTTTCAGCTAAGTGTTTGCTTGTGAACGTGTGTGCGTGCGTGCGTGTGTGCGTGCGTGCGGCATGTGCAGACTTGCATATTTGGCGCGGCACCTCTACACATGCGCACACGCACGCGCGCTCACACGCGCACGCGTACGTGCACGCGCACCACACGCACTGCGTGTGACACGCCGGGCGTCACCCGCTTACCCACCTGATTCCAGCTCTCGTCCGTTCTGCCAGCAATGCCGGCCAGGGTGAGACCCTCAGGGATGTCCACAACCTGGGGGACAGCAAAACAAGCCCTACAAACTGTTGCAACTTCCAGTGCAAGCCTGCAAGGCAAGTCTTGCTGCTTGTGCAGGCCGCCTGTCTATGCTCAGCCTAGACAGCTGCCATGTATCGGGCCGGCTATGATATGCGCGTACAGCATGTACCACACGTTGTGCATTGCACAAGCACCGTGTCATCACACTACGGCCGACTGAATTTGAACGCCATGTCACATTGGGGGCCCCAAAACCTCATGCATGCATGCAATATGTACTGATGTCAACGCGAAACTTGTCAACCCGGCTTATAAGCAGTAATAGGCTCACCCTGCAGTAGCCAGTGCCGTGTGAGCAATCGTATGTACCGACTTGCCCATTGTGCCATTGCCGCATGTAGCTTGCTCTGCTGCTTGAACCTGTTGACCGGGTGATGATAGTTGGCTCGGGGTCAGTCACTGCAGACGACAAAAGTTGCAGCAAGGGTTGTAGCAAGGGTATTGACAGCAGCGCATGTGGCACGGTGAGCCTCAACTGCCGCAAGCTCCTGGCAAATCCGCCGTTTTGTGCTGAGCAAGCTGAGCGGCATGATCGTATTGATTAGAGCCAGCAGCACTGCTGGCAGATACAACGCCTGAATTTGAATTCTGAATGTGGCATCATGCAGGCAGGGCCACAGCCTAGGGCCATACCCCAAACTTCACATTTGTACACACCAGATGCATGTTGCCCACCTGAAACCATGTTGATTTCGAAAAACTTGAGTCCAGCCACTGGTTCGTAGGCAAAGTCAGCACACACGCTCACCACCCTGTGGTCGGGAGGGATTACAAAGTCTGTGCCTGCAGTGCAGCAGCAGAAATGTTGCCAGCGTTAATTGTTGGCCACCTGATTACCACAACGCATTCCTTTTGACACACATAGCCCCGCGCTAGTAGCATCATATTGCATCGACCTCTTTAGAGGAAGATGCTCATGAGGCGGTCTGGACATCCCCCCCCCTCCCCCGGGGGAGGGGGGGTTGGTCAAATAGGACAAACCGGCCGTTGGCAGACCGGCTGCGTGCAAGGCGTTTGTTAACATCATAAAGCGAAGAATCCAATCCCTTTGAACAGCAGCAGTGCGTTGATCGCGCAGTCGAAATTGCAGCTCACACATGGGGCCACCAACCGAGCATCCCTGCGACAAAAAGTTTGGAATTGTCTTGCTGTCAATGCTGAAGGTGTCCGTTTGGCTTCATCGTGGCTGGTTGCAATTCGCAAGGAGGCAATACACCGACGTGTTTCCTTGCGAGATAGGCCCTGCATGTCCGCCTAAGTTATGTCTTACTGATATTTATGACTTCTGTTACCTTCATCGCAGTGAATGGCAGCATGCAGGGGTGCAATACTGTGGTGCGCGAGGTGCAGCAGCAACAGGATGGTTGCCGTATTTATGCTTTTTCATCACGTGTAAGTCGATTGCAGCGATTATTGCTCCCTCCGTTGATTGTCACTCGGTTGTCACTCATCCCGGGTTGGGACTCATCCCGGGTTGCCAGCGGCTCACAGGTTTTCCAAAAGGTTAATGCTGTTTGTTGGTCCACCACGGACCTAAGACGACCAGGCAGCACGGTACTTTCATGTTCTGCCGCGATTGCGATCGGACAGGCAAGGGGAGGGGAAGTCAGGGAACCCACCAGCTGGAGACCTGACAATTAATAAACAACATGCAAAGTCATAAGGAAATGTACAGCATGACCAACGTCCGCCAGCTGGTCAGCAGACCACCAGTCCCCATGCAGCATGAAGCAGTGACAGAGTCACTGCTGCACTGAGTGGTCTGTCTGTGCAAAATTGCTGCGACTCAAGAACATGATTTTGTACCATGTGATGCAGGTTTTGGTAGGCGCAGAGAAATTTGCACAGAGCACACACCAATTTCTCATCTGGCAAACCCCCTCCCCCAGCAGAGGTCGATGCCGCACTGACGCCACGGGGCGTTAGACGTTCTATATGGATGTTGCGCCCTACTTTTTAAACCTTTCTGCTGTGTGGATACATGCATTGATGATGCATGCAGTGCACTTCGATAGTGCTGACTTCATGCACTATGTCAAACCAATTACATGTCACACAGCTGCACACAGCTGCACACATGACCAACATGTCATTTGAAGAGCAGACAGCAGCAGGCGCAAGTTGGAGCACGCTACAAGCCAGTATTGACGCAAGAGCAGGGCCTCTCTTTGCCTCTCTTCCTCCAGTCGCTCAACTACGGCTGAGTGACGGCTTCATATGAGTGGCACTTTCAACATATCGGCATTGGATAAACATGCAACATGCCCACCCACAGCCAAGGTGCCGGAAGAAGAGCGCTCACCTTTTCCCCTGGTGCCTCCGTACCCTTGTGTTGTGACTGTCTCTGCTGTGTCAGCAAGGGGTGTGTAGACGCCATAGGTATGGGACAGTACTTTTGGGCCACCGTAGCCTTCCTGTGATAAGGGGAACCATGACCAGCGCCAGGGTGTCCGCCACCAGGTTCCTTCCACGTGCAGCAGGGACAGCTGTCGCACATGACAGCAGCACAGTGGTGAAAGCCACAACAACATCAGTAGTGCACAATCAACCTGCTGAACACTCAGTGCCTTAAGAGCCTTCAAAGATGCGGCAGACCGGCAACGCGCAGTTGTACAAAGTGCACTGTGGGTGTTCAGCAGCAAGGTGCTACCTGTTGGGCAGCACATGATTCATACCTACAGAGAGTTTGGAGCATGCTGTAGACTCAACAGTACTGCGGTCAGAGCGGTGCTGTGATCTATTGCTTACCTTTGTGCCTGCTGCACCAGCTCCAAGGCAGTAGCCTGCTGCTTCGAGGTCTGCTGCATGGTCGAAGGCCACACCTGCTGATGAACCGATCGTGGCTATCTCGTACGTGTACATCTTGTGGCTTGTGCCCACACGGTTGAAGTTATCAAAGACCCTCAGCTGCAGCAGGATGCGGGAAGCAGCTGCAGCGCTGTGCGACAGCAAGTCGGACGCGTGCGAGCTTCCCCTCGGGAAAGCTGACAACCAACTAGACCAGGTTCTCAGATTGTTGTTATTGCTTATGAAGGGGAGCGTGAGGCTTATCACGCCCTACTTGCATGTGCACCTTCCCAACGGACCGTCGTCCAAGGTTGTCCAAGGGAAGGTCGCATGCAGGTCGCAGCTGCAGCTGCAGCGCATGGGGTTGATGATGGGTTCCAGGTAGATCTTCCAGGCCCCGATGCCCTTTGAACGACATTGTACTGCGTACGTTGGTTGAAGCAGCCATGCGTATTTAAAGTGCCACCGTGGTGGCAGCGGTGCTGCTGTTGCACTGGCCTTGGATCCACGTATTCCAGCAGGGTCATTGTGCCAAAGCATCACCAAAGCAATGCGTCACGCTCCAGTGGAGCTAAGGGCAGAGTTGGCTTATATATTTCAGGGGGATCTTCGGGGTGTATCTGGCCAACGTGACTTGGCACAAACTTTGCGGCTTGGATGATCTACTGTAGGCAGAACAACATAGCATACCCGGTCTCAGGGTGAGACCGAATCACAATGACGCAACTGCATCTGCCAGCTGCAGTGCAGCTGCTTTGCCTGCTGCTGCCCGGCTTGCCTCTTCCTGGAAGTCGGCTGTCCGGCTGGCAGTCTACAAGGATTGACCCTGTCCCACGCTTAGCTGGGCTTTGGCAGTGTGATGCCTTCGGAGCGGCTGATAGTCTCGGCGCCTTGGCACAATGCCTCCCGGGGGCCCCACCCGCCAAACAAACAAACACAGCCTGTGTGCTGCATGCGCATATGGCATGCGCATATGGCAGCGTCAGGCTTCTCTTTTTGATCCTCAGTATGTTGTTCCTTCTGGGTTGTTGTGCTATCTCCGTGATATCAGTGAATGGCTGCCATGAGCTCTTGAGTTTCATAGCTACAGGTGTAACTTTAATTTGATTTGATTTGATGCCTCACCGGGCACACAGCCTCTGACACCACATGAGGGTGCAGACCCTCTTAGCCCCTGTGCACAACTTGTCGGATGACCCCCCCTTCCTCCTCTCTCTGCACAGATGCCCTGCAGCAGCGTGCTTTTGAAGTACGGCGCTTCAAGTGTGCACCCCGGGTTTACACAGGCTGTGCAAGTTGATCAGCTCACCCCCCCTCTCTGCAGCCTTGTAGCAGGACGCCTTAGGTGAGGCCCACCGGGTGGCTGGGCCGCTTGCACACCTCATTCTATCAGCCTTCTGCTACTTGTTACATGGCCCCACCTCAGATGTAGGAGGTTAATCGACCCCCCACCCCTGAACAGCCTCCAGCCACCATAACGCCCCTCCTGGAGGAAATGATCCTCCGAGAGAGAATCGGCTGCATTCATCAGTAAGGTGAACCACTGTTTCAATCGTTCGAATGCCAGGTTCAGCATCGCTGACCAACAGCGATGCAGAGCAACATGCGACTACGCAGCAGCAGGTTCATCGGCGCATCGTGGCGACAGTGCCTTGCAACACCAACCGTAGGTTCATGAAAAAAGAAAACTATGCATTTTTTAGTGGTTGCTTTTTGAGAAACAGAGTAGGTTTTTACAGGCAGTCGCATAACCGCTTTGGGCCCCACCTTTGGGCCCATGCACAGCCCTTATAAGCAGGCCGCCGCGCTGAACACGACCACATCCTCTCTTGCCAGATCCTTCAAAACAATTCATTCAATTTGCGATCTGTTTGCAGCTATGGCACGCGTACTCAAGCACTTAGTGGTGCTGGCCTTTGTTGCGTACATCGTCATCATGTGTGCCCCTGGCGTCGACGCCAAGGAATGCACTGACGCCCCTTAAAGTATAAGCCCCACAGTTGGCCCAGTGTTCATCTTGGGGGGGGCTGCGCCCCCCCCAAACCCCCCCCTTTACCCAGGGGGGGCTGCGCCCCCCCCGGACCCCCCCCGCCTCCCACCCACTTGCCCCCTTGTGCACCTTGGGGGGCTCCGCCCCCCCAAACCCCCCCGGTGCCAGGGGGCTGCGCCCCCCCGGACCCCCCCGCTCTAAACCCTAACGGGATCACCCCCGCCTAAACATGTAAACCCCAGCCCCCCCGCCCCCCCTAAACCCCTCCAGGCTGTGCAGAGCCGCCAAGCGTTGCGGGTCGTTCCTCCGGATATGGTTCCATCTGCCCCTCCAATTGTTTGAACCTCGTTGCAGCATATGGGCAATGCAGTAGAGGATGGCAGTAGTAGTGTACATTGGGGTGCACCGCCGTGGACCCTGTTCACCTTCATCGTGATGCTGGGACTGTGTTGTGGGCGGCGCGGGTGTGGGTGTGGTTGGTGGACAATGTTGGACAAGCTGTTTTGCATGCATCGTGGTAGGACGCCTCATGCACGCCGTTTCGACAGCTATCCGTGCTCTGTGTGTTGATGGGTTAGCACCTCCAGTCATATGAAAGGCGTAGTGACAAGGTAGTCGTACAGGCTTCTCCCAACATGTGGGTGTGCCGAGGCAGCAATGGGATTCTGCACTTGATGGTTGGGGGCCGTGGGCATGCTGCATGAAGGAGGCTTTGGTGCAGCACACTAATGTGTGTGGCTGTTTTACCCCCCAGCATGGCAGCGCCTTGATTGCTGCTTGAAAATCGATCAACTCAAGTTGACATGTTCGCATCGGCTCCTCTTTGCCCTCTGCTGCTGCATGCTCCATTCAGCAACAGAAGTGACTTCAGCTGAGCAGGCCCAAGTGACAGTCACAGCTGGTGCAATTTGGTGGCACAACGTGTGTTTCAAGAAGTGAAAAGTTAACTTTTGTAGATGTTTGACGCAGCGGTGGCAATTTCGAGGACTCATCTTCAAGACTACCGCTAGTTGCCAGGCGACAGTGCGCGCCCTGTACACGCCACAAAACGTTTTTTAGTGCCAAAAAAGCTTTTCCAAGCGCTGCCAGTGCACATGAAGTTTGTAACATACTGTTGGGTTGACCTTGGGATGTGCTTTTCTGCTGCTAGCTACCAGGGCGTCCAGCGGCTTGCCGCGAAGCTCTTCGTAGGGGTAACCTATTGGTTGGGGTACGGTACCCAGCCAAGCTTTCTGCAAACCGCTAAAAGCCAAAAACGTTTTTGGCTAAAGTAGCATGAACGCCCGGTCAAACTTTCAATTCCGGGATTTTCTTGCAACTGCCTTGATTTCTGGCCCGCAGCCACCCCAAACAGTATTTATGTAGCTCATACCTACAAGTTGCGCCGGATTCTGCGGCGATCGGCGTCAATCCATCAACCTGTGCTGCTTTGCGATGAAGATGATGGGTGGCGTGTTCTGCACACAGGCACCGGATGGAGACCATACTGGGCACAAACATTAGTTACACTCGAAACATTATATTTCGACGGCCTGCAGATGTTGCTGTGCTGGTCGACCTGGGGGGGCATGGCGAGCAGACCTAGAACTGTGGGGCACCAAGTGCCGCTACATAGCTGGTACGTACTACATAAGTTACCATCATCCTCAAATTATCTGCTCAAGCGCGGGTGCGAGCAACCTACTGCTGTTGTCTGGTGTGCAGGTGACTTTCCGTTTGGTGCCACATGCACCGGGACGCCGACGGAGAGAAAGGCTACTGCTGCACAAGCACCGAGGCATCCCCAACCGATTGCCTTGACCGTGACATGACCAAGGGTGGCTTCGCCTGCAAGGACACCTTTGTATGCAGCGCCCTCACGCCCACTGCTGCTTCGAGTGCGACGACTGAGGGTTCCAGTTAAACCTCACATTGCTGCTTCGGTCCACTCCCACAATGTTGAGGCACTGGGCTCGCAGCAGCAGCAGCTGCTGTGAGGTCGAGAGGCATCTTGAGCAATGCACATTTTTGCATGGGTGCTTTGAGATGGTGCATTGGGCGCTTGTGGCAAGCCATTGGACTTGCACGCAGTGTTGCAGCCCAACTTGCAGATGCGTGTGGTTCCATGGCATCCATGTCAAGAGTTCTTCAGGTCCTAGAGACACATCACCCCCGTGATGTGTAGGTCCCTTGGACTTGGTAGCGCCGCAAAGTTTGCATGTTGTGAGTCACTTCTTGCAGCAATGCGTCGCCATGTGATTCATGCCATTGCACAGTGTGTGGGGCTGTTAGCGCTCGCAAGTGCCGGTACATTTGCTGTCCACCATTGTCGATACAGCTCGCAAATATGTGCCATGCCATGCTGAAAGCAGGCTGGTCTAGCATGCTCACTGCAGCCATGCGCAAGTATGGCGAGGCAGGAGTGATTGCTCCCATGCACCTCCTTGGCATACAGAAGCTGCTGCATTGTGGTTTAGGCATTGCAAGATGTCATGAGGTGGACGTTTATGGTTTTTCACTAGGCGCATTTGTATGCACTTATGCTGCATGGCAGCGCTCCAAGCTGCACAACCCATTGTGTTGTGGTCTAGCTCCTGACTCAGGGTGGTTGTTGATCATGATGTGTTGAGTCGAGGCTTCTGCCTTTGGACCGTGGGTGATGCCATCCACGTTCCGGGACCGTGGGTGATGGTACACACGCCCTGTAGTATGCTGCATCATGGAGAGGGCAAAAAGAAAATATCCGGAAAAAAAAAGTACAAGGATGCACAAAGCATGCAGGTCAGCCGTCGGCTTGAACGTAGGCAGTGTGCTGGTTATATCTTGTTCCTGCCACATGTGGCTTCCACAGTTGTACATTTGGGTGTATGTCAGACATTTGTTCCATGTCTTGTCTGTCTTGAAGACGGTGTTTTTCATGTGTTTTGGTCACTGAGCACAAATGCTGCAAAAGTGGCAAATGTGTCTGTAGATGTATGCCTTCATGGACGATTGTCTGCTGATATCAGCAGGCAATGTCAGCCTTTGCGGCAGCAGCTGTTGGCTCAGTTACTTTGGCTCAGTATGCTTGGAATGGATCCAGGCATGGTTGGCATCTGCGTTTCCGAGAGCTCCCTGCTTCCCGATTCACCAAGGGCCGCTGAGCACACTGTAACATCACGGGTACCCCGTTCGGCTTCCCATGGTGCAACCATTCCTCGAGCATGCAGCTTTTGTTCAGTGTGTGCTGACAGCAAACTGCTAAGATGCGTGTTCCCCCCTGAATATGATGGCATTGAGACAGCTAGTAGGCTGACATAGGCTATGTGGCAATCCTGTCATGTTGGCACCCCTCCTGCCAGGTGAGGTGACCTCTTTACACTGTAAGACAAGTGGCAGGCTAAACACCATGAGAAGAAAGCACACTCCGTTGGCCCCCCCATTTTGCACACCATTCCACACACTTTGTGACACTGAGTGCCTGCCACCATTCTCATTACAAGGGAAGATAAGTAGTGGAAGGACCATAGTGCAAGCCGTAGCCAAATCCACTGCAAGTTCATCCATAACCAATAGAGACATCCGGAAGTCATTAGCATGCTAGACACCGTAGTCCAGCATATGTACATGCTAGACATGCATACCCCTCCCTACGCATGTGACTCTCCATAGGCGTAGGTACTTGCGTACTTGGATTGAACTCTCTTTCTGGCAGAGCACTGTGGCTACTCAGGAGCCACCAGCACATGGCCCGCTGCGCTTCCAATATGCAAGGATCGGTGCGCATGCATGCGCATGGCACGTTCATGGCTTGCATGCCCTGCTCCATGACATGACATGCAAGGCTTGCAGCAGGCTTGCACAACTCAGTGGGCCACTGCCCACCAACAAGCCTGGGACCCAACAAAGTGATGTTGTGTGCTCAACAAAGAAGAGACCCAAAAGAGAGGAAACAAGACAGACCCCCACACCCACCCCCCACTCCACACCACACACAACAACCACATCCTCACACTTGCTCGCCACCTAACCACTGACGTCACCTCTCCATTGAATGATGCGCTGCACGCTTGCATGCGATCATGGCCCCAAAGCTTCTTCTTCACAGCTTAGGTTTTAGGGTAATTCCTGAACCCCAAACCCTACGTGACAGCACTGGTCAACATTCCAAGCGTGACATCCTACTCTGAGCGGTGTGCCATGCCAGCCCTTGCGCCCGCCCGTTGCGTTCGCAGTGTAGGCGGCTTGGTACGAGCTGCTGCTGTTGCTGCTGTTGCTGCTGCTGCTGCTGCTGCTGCTGCTTCTGCTGTTTTTGCCGCCGCTTCTGGGCACATTCACATTCACAGTGCAGCAGCACATGACACCAGAACTGCAAGGAAGAGGCAAACACAGCAGATGGCACAGTGGTGTATCAATAGAAAAGTTGTTGTGCTGGTGCAAGTGATTTCTAAGACCACTCCATGTGCATATCTGGGAGGCAGAGTCAACATCTTTGACACCCCCTGGGG
>VIIQ02000084.1:0-102916 GCA_007449985.2 Desmodesmus armatus
CCTGTGGGTGTGTTCAGTGCAGCAAGCGTGTGGTATTATGAGTATCCTGTACTGTTCAGGTGAGGCGTGTGCAGGTACTGAATGCTGGCAGGCAGGCCCAGAATCCCGCCCTTGGACAAGGGCGGGAAGGGGAGGTGAGACAGCAAGCAAGCCTGCTCAGGGGTTGAGTGTGAAAGGGGTTGAAGGCCTTTTCCAAGAGGGACGTGGACAGCTCCATGTGTCGAGACAATGTTTGCGCCATCAAACAGTGTCTCTATTCAACTTGGCAGGATACCACGCATCACCGTCGCAAACGGTAAAGGTAAGGCAAAAACATCAATGAGAGCGTTTGCAGGCCCTGCATGGGACTGCAGTTGCGTAGGTCGGGATCGCTGCTGCTCAGGATGCCTGTCTGGGTCCACACGAAGCTAGACAAGTTTCTCCAAGCCAGAGAACAGCCCAGTCCTACTACGAATCAATTGATGTAGGTCACAGGGATTTCTATCGCCCCATCTGTACAGGCTGGCTGGAGGAAGCAATGCTTCCGAGCATCCACGTAAGAAGCCAGCAGACCTCAGCTTAACGCAGAAACCTAACACACATTCATACTCTCACCTCACTACTGACACGAAGGTATATGTGAAGGTTTGTCGGTGTTACACACGAACGTATGTGCGATGATTTTCCCAAGTTACAAAACGTAACAAGGACGTTTGTTCCATTATAGCGCTCTGCTGAACGCAACAACGACACAGCAGCAGCAGCAGTCCCAGATCAAACAAGACGTTGGGGAAAGAAGGTTGTTAACGCTCATCATCCATCAGCTCACCGCTTCTCTTTTTGTCAGAATTCGCGGTTGTGGAGCTAGCTTGTCAAGCAGCCCTCAGATTGATATCCGCAGGGGGGGCAGATCATCTAGATGCAGCAGCAGCAGCAGGATGAGCTGGATGAGATTGAGGGTTGTATCTGGGGTGCACAGGCAGTTGCAGATACTGCACAGTTCAGAGCTAGTATAGCTGCTGAGCATGCTCAGCCGAGACGTGGGCCGGCAGCACAGCGAGGGCGCAGCACAGCGCGTACAGAAACAGGCAGGAGGCGTGCCGCCAGTGCACCAGGAGAGCGCCAGTCCCGCAGACAGCGCACAGGGTCCAGGGACGGCCGGCCAGCGGCAGGTCCTGGCAGGGGCAGCGGCTGGAATGCCAGCACGGCAGCACGAGCAGGGGCTGGTGACCTGCCCCCAGAGCCACAGGCCACTGATGCCGATCTGCAAGCAGACGCAGATGCACAGGCAGCTGCCTTCAGTGCTTTCAGGCAGGAGATGCAAGCTGAGAATGACAGGTGTCAGGAAGAGCTACAAGCAGAAGCAGCAGCAGCAGCAGCAGATGCTGCCAACAGGCCCTCTGAGTGGGGTGAGCGCTGCGAGGAGGAAGAGCGACGCTGGCGCAGGCACGCCCCCAGCATCGGTGCTGCTGTGTTGCAGCAGTACGCTGCACCCGACCCAGGAGAGCAGTGCTGCATGTGCAGCACCCCAGGCTGTACCATCCGGTAAGTATGACTGCAGTTTGGGGCAGTGTGTGCTGTGGTCTGCAGCGCTGTTGCCAGACCAGATGTGCGACGGCTACTGACTGGTCAGCGGCTGCGAAGCCTGTTGGCACCCAGTTGTGCTTGCAGCGGACGCTCTCAGTCAACTGCAGCTGCCCCGCATGTCTTGTGTGTTGCCGTGCAGGTGCTTCACCTGTTGTGCTGCTCACGGGTCTGTGTTCTACTGTGAGGCATGTGATGAGCAGCGCCACACCACATACACATGCACAGGCGCCAGAAGTACAACGACAGCTGCTGGGAGGAGCTGCCACGGGCTGACCCCAACAACGGTGGGTCGAGTGGTGTGCTGACCATAGTAAATGCTATCACCGCTCACGTGCTGCCAGACACACATGGTGGAGACTGCAGTGCAGTCGCCCGCCGCCCCCACTTACTGCAGCTTGGAGTGCCTGGCACTGTGTGTCGGTTGTCCTTTAGCGCCAGACAGGTGCAAATGCTAATGTCACTGGTGGTGCGTGTCTGTGCTGCAGGCCACTTTCTATTTCAGCCGAGTCAGTGCACCAAGTGCAACAGCAGCTGCATCACTGACACTGTGGTCAAGACACAGGAGCTTGCTTACATCACAATGGGTGAGGCAGTCTTGTTTGATGCAGCTGGTCCTTGGGCAGAGCAGCAACTGCCTAGCGCTGGCCGTCACAGACCTCCTACCAGGTGTCAGGCTGTGGGTGCTGGCTTGTTGCACTGTTTGTCAACAGGTCACTGGGCTGCGTTTTGCCTCGTCCAATATCTGTGCCCCCCCCCCCCCCCCCCCCCGCCTGCAGGTGGTGTCATTAAAGCCAAGCGCGCTGCATACAAGTGCGGGAATCCACAGTGCGCAGCAGCAGTGTGGCAGCAGCCTGAGCAGTTTGTGTCTGTGGGCGCATGGCCGGCGTCCCTGGATGATGAGCACCTCAGGTCAGCACCATCCACGCTAGAAGCATTGTATGCCAGCTGGTTGCTTTCAGGGTGTGGCCGTCGGGTCAATCATCACTTCCTGTGAGCAGCATGTGTGCTTGTCCATACATCTACATGCAGTGCGCGGGCTGTTGACGCAGAGAGCGCAATGAGGCAATGTGGCAAGAGCGTGTCAATGTAGGCCTTGCCCATCTCTGTCTGGCAATTCTTGTATGTTTAACAATTGCTGTGCGCAGGACCATCATCGCACAAGATGTGCTGCAGCTGTATGATGCCCTGAAGCTCCGCGCGCCCACAGTGTCACTGGATGCTTTCGTCAAGGCGCTTGCCGATGCCTCCTGGCACAGCAATCTGCAGCAGGTGTGTGTGGCAATGCAGTTACTCCTGGCCTCCTGCGACAACCTCGTGTCAGCACCTGGGCCGGAAGGCATGCATAGTTTTCAAACTTTCCGGTCCTTCTCTACCACCCATAGCGTGCCTGAGCGCCATGCTTTCCTGTGCTTTTCACTGCAGCCCTGGCAGAGCGTCAGCAGAAGCGCGTTCCGCCGTGCGGCAGACGAGTACAGCAGCTGCCAGCTTGACTTGCGCCTGGGAGTGAAACAGCTGAATGATCTGCACTGCCCAGCTTGCAGCGGAGGCAGCTGCGCTTACCACATAGACAGCAACATGAAGCTGTTTGTGTGGGAGCGTCTGCGGCAGTTGTGGCGGGAGCCCCACTTCAGGGAGTTCTTTGCTGGCAGCGCAGACGTACAGTGCACGCTTCAAGCTGTTGATGCTGCTCGGGTAGGTGGCCTGCTAGGTGGGATGTTGGCAGCTCATCAGCTGCTGGATGCGCTCACCTGTCCGGCGGGGCTGACTCACTCACTCAACGGTCTGGCTTGATGTTGTGACACTTGTGTGATGCCATCGTGCACGTTGTTGGCATTGGTCACTCTTCTCGGCAATCACTGTCACAATATGGTGCCGTGGACGGCATCTGTCTTATACTAGGGCTTCTTTCCTGCTTGCAGGCAGGTGGGACTCAAGCTAGCAACGGCGTTGCTGCGGCGGCTGCAGAAGCAGCTGCTGAACGCACTGACAGGACCTGCAACGGCGTGTGGACAGCAGCAGGTGATGGACAGCAACGCCGGATGTCCAAGCAGGCTGTGACAGGGCGGTGTGTAGGTGAGCGCTGCGATTGGTCTGCTGCTTACAGTCATTTACAGTATTTTTGGTTCCATTGACTTCCTGCAGCTCTCGTCACCTTGAGAAAGCACGTCATGAACAACGAAAACAAATCGTGACCCCGCAAAACATTCATTGATGCATGTGTTTGTGCACTGTTATGCTGAGCATAGGCTCTGCTCCATCTGAGCGCTAGTGATTGTGCTGTTGTGTGCTGCAGCAACGGACGCTCGCCATGGCCTTCCCATTGTGGCCGCAAACCTCATCAACAGTGGGGAGCGCTATGCCTATGCCCTCCACCTGCTGGTGTTCCACCTGCCGCACTGCACCCAGCTGCACATTGACATAATGTGCAAGTGGGCGCCCTGGCTGCAGCGCTCAGTGACCGCTTTGCTACAGGAACCCCCGGCGGGTGTTGACACAGCACTGCGTGACCGCATCTTGCAGCTGAGGCAGCTGGTGACAGCAGCAAACAACCTGGAGGGTGTGCGCAAGGTCCTGTCCCACGCTCATGGCACTCTGCACGCCCTCAACTGCCAGGTGTGCTTCTCTGCTGGATACAAGGCAGCACATCACCTGCAGCAGGTTGTAGGCTTCCATAGGGCCTTGCGGCAACACAGCATGTGGGCTTGCTGTTGTTGCAGCCAGTCAAAAACACCACATGGAACAAACAACATCTTATGGCATCACTCTGTCAACTGCCTCGTGGTGCAGGTCCTGTGGCAGCCGGGCTGGACAGAAGGCTGCGCCAAGGCTTTGGGTGAGGAGGGAGAGCAGTTCTTCTCATACTTCTCCAAGTATGCGTTCACCACACGCAACCAGAGCGCCGCAGGTGCGTACATGGCAACTTCTGCATTCCTGGGAGGCCCATGTTCCTATGGTTGGCTTTCAACGCCCAGTATCGTGTCGGTAGGCATCATCATCATCATCATCATCGGGTCTGGTGTGTGCTGCTATGAACAATGGCAGGCTGTGTGCCCAAACGCCTTCGGGGCTGCGCCTGGCTGCAGGGCGCGTGTCGACGAGTCCTTGCTGCGACCACACAGGCTGTTTCATTGTTGCATAGGTTCCCTGGTGCACTCTGTCTCTTTGCCTCTTTCGGCACTGTTCCGCCGCCTAACCTCACCCCTGCTTCATTGCACCACCCCTTGTGCTCAGGTGCTGATGACCAGCTGACCAAGGCGGCCTTCCACTTTGCCCGGCTGAAGAAGCGTGGGCAAGCAGACTTGCTGGTCCGCCGACACAAGAAGTTCAGCAAGCTGCTGCCCAAGGCTGAGGCAAAGCTCGCAGAACAGCTGCAGCTGATGGTGGATACCCCAGTTGCTCAGCGGCCAGCTTTTGTGTGCAGCTTGCGGGAAGCGCTGCAGGAACACGCTCGGGGTGAGCCGGGTGTACTTTGGGGCTGTGCGTTGGGGTGGCAGCATTGACTTTGGCAACGAAGGCAGTGTAGGCATGCACAGGCACTGAGCACTCACTATCTGCTATCCCAGTTTGCGAGCAAGGCATGCTGATGGCTAGCCAATATATGCACCATCCTACAGGAGGGTTGTGGTGTTGTTCTGCAGATGAAATCCACCGACCCCGTGACGGCAACAGGAAGCTGTTGGAGCAGTACAGCGAGGCAGTGCTGGTGCGGGATGCAGAGCAGGTCACAGCGGCACTAAACAGCTCCCTTGCCAACCTGGGCATGCACAGCGAGAGCCTGGCAGCTGTCCGTGTCATGGCCGGCCTGACAGACCCCAACCTTGCTCTGCTGCATGAGACGGCTGAGAAGCTGCGCAAAGCAGCTGAAAAGAGCAGGTAGGCTACATGACCATTCCGTGCTGTTTTGCATCTTGACCTGTTGCTTGCACACATGTGGCCGCTCAAGACCATTGCTGCTCATTGTAGAACGTGCAAGTACCCATATAATTGGTCGGGTCCTGCAGGTGTGCATGCATGATTGTCCCCGCACTGAGTGTGCGTTGTCATTGCTGTCCTGCCTGCAGCACTGCCGCAGCAGAAGCAGCAGGTGTCATCAAGGACAAGTTCATGCCTGCCTTAGATGCTAGCATCCTGCGGCAGCAGAACGTGATGGAGGGGCTGTACCATGACCTGAAGAAGTCGGAGAGCAAGAGGGACGCGCAGGATGCAGGTAGGTTCATGGCCTGGGTGGAGGGAGGCGGGCGCTTGCACATGCCAGGTAGCAGGATGGTTGGAGTTGAAAAAGTGGGGGCGCAAAAACAAGGCAGAAAGCAAAGCGTGCGCCACAGCCGCACACCCTCTCCTTCACCGTGTGTGCCCTTAATATTGTGATTCGAAGCTGCAGCCAAGTTTCCCCAATCTCCGTGCATTGGGAACGCGCCCGCATGGCTGTGAATCCCTGTTGCCCATGCTTAACATCTGCACTCACTGCTGGTGTGCATTGTTTGTGTGATGTGCTTGCAGCCACACCCAAGGAGCGGCAGCGGCACAGCCAGAAGTGCAGGCAGCTCGCGACCGCCCTGGGACAGTGTGTGCTGCAGTACAATGTGCTGGTGGAGGAGTTCAACAAAGCACTTGCAGACGCTGCCCAGCCCCCGGGTGTTGCCACTACACAGCATTGGAGGCAGCCACGCAGCCCTACAACAGTGGAGGACGTGCGCAAGCAGCGCTTCAGCTGGGCCAACGAGTACGCATGTAAGCACACAAGACACACAAACTGTTGCAGGTCTACAGCCATTTGTCACAGCACCTTGCCTTGAGCAATCGCTGGCTTGCAGCACTTTCCAACTGTCACTTGCAGGTTCACACTGGCGTGCATGTGAATGGCACCCATGCGGCATCCTTCTCGTGTAATGGACGTGGTGTGTGGCAGCCTCAACAACAGCAACACACTTGTCTGCTGTTCTGCTGCATGCAGTTGACCAGGGCCACCCATTGCGTTTGTATGGGGTTGCGCGCGCCATGGCTATATGTGAGGCAGACAACGAGGTGGCCCGCATCAAGGAGGAGCTTGTGTTGTTACCCCAGGAGATGCAAGCACACATCCGCTTCTACCGCGATCTGGAGGCACAGCTCAAGCAGTTGCAGGCAGCCATGGCAGCTGATAGCGTCCCAACGCCTGAAGGTTTGGTTGCAGCTGGCTTTGCTGTGCTGCCTGGTATGGGGCGCTATCAGCCTGCTGCTGCAGATGTTCTGGCCAGCAGTGGTGTGCGCAGCGGGGCTGTCACGTTTGTGCGGCTTGCACAGGTAGAGGTGCAGCAGCTGCTGCGCGTCGCAGTCAAGGCTTTTGCTCGTGCTGGTGTCGTTGCTGAGAGCGCAGCTGAGCAGCACAGTGAGGAGTCAGACAGTGATGCTGATAGTGAGGATGGGGACCAGGCAGCACCTGCTGCTGGTGGTGGTGGTGATACCGATGATGATGGTGATGATGATATCATGGTCTGAAGCTTGGTGGTGACAGTGTGGCCATTGGCATGTGTTTGGGTCAATTTGCTGTGCATGTGTGCTCGTCCAAGTTGCAGCAGCTGTTGTGCACGCAACAAGGAGTGACTACTGTGTGCTGTCAGTGAAAGTTGTAATGAATGGCAGGCTTGCAACACAATTGGTGTATAGCAGCAGTTAGGCAGGGCAGCTGGCTTACATGGCTCCAAAAGCCTCTTGCAATTGTGTAGGAGCTAGCCCTGCAGGCGCAGCCATGCTATTCTTTGTCAAGTGGGGCCGTGCCAAGTCTGGCAGTTCACTCTCCGGCAGTAATCATCGATACCAGTTCGCAGGGCTGGTGGGGTGAGCAGGTGCCAAGGTGGTGTGTGCACATGACATGTTGGGGTAGGCGGGCGCCTGCAGTGCGCACACGTTGCAAAGATGGTGAGATATGGGTCTTTGATGTGTTCACCTTGAATTGGCGGTCAGCGCTTACTGAGGTGTAATGCCATTGTGCATGCCATGTGCACTGCACACAGAAGTTTTCATTGCACACAATCAACAACAGGTTCAACAATCAGAATGATGAGGCCAACTACGTGCCATGTATGCTTCTGCTGACTAAGGCACACCACTAATGGCCACAAAGGTATTGCGCGCATGCTTTGTGGGCTGTAATGTACACTACCACACAGCATCTGCCTCATCTGATGCTGCAACAACACTCCAGAACACTGTGGCACCTCACAATCAGCTTCAGCCCAGATCGGCCGTCGGACCCAATTTGCTTGATTTGGCCCCCCAAACCCCCCCAAAACGACCACCGACACAGGCGCAGCACAGCGCCCCACCTGCAACAAGGCTCTCTCACACACATATGACACTGTTTGTGGGTGCCATGCTGTAGGAGAGCTGTAACAAACTGTGCTGACCTCCCCCCCCCCCCCATGCCTCCCATCACCCACTACCATGGCGTGATGCCACGGTTGCGCACTTGAACGGCTTGCATCTGTTGCGCTGGCCAACTGGTGTGGAATCTGGGCATCATTCAGGGAATGAAAGTTGTTGGTAATGACTCAAGGAGTGCCCCTGTGGAGCCAGAGAGGGTGCAGACCTGTGGCTGGGGTCCAACAGCTTGAGGAGTCATGGCCATCTTGTTGCGTGTTGGTGTGAGATGGATTGCCGCACATGCGTGCATCACAGTCGTGTTGCACGCATGGGATGTGGGCTGTAATGTACACTACCACACAGCATCTGCCTCATCTGATGCTGCAACAACACTCCAGAACACTGTGGCACCTCACAATCAGCTTCAGCCCAGATCGGCCGTCGGACCCAATTTGCTTGATTTGGCCCCCCAAACCCCCCCAAAACGACCACCGACACAGGCGCAGCACAGCGCCCCACCTGCAACAAGGCTCTCTCACACACATATGACACTGTTTGTGGGTGCCATGCTGTAGGAGAGCTGTAACAAACTGTGCTGACCTCCCCCCCCCCCCATGCCTCTCATCACCCACTACCATGGCGTGATGCCACGGTTGCGCACTTGAACGGCTTGCATCTGCTGCGCTGGCCAACTGGTGTGGAATCTGGGCATCATTTAGGGAATGAAAGTTGTTGGTAATGACTCAAGGAGTGCCCCTGTGGAGCCAGAGAGGGTGCAGACCTGTGGCTGGGGTCCAACAGCTTGAGGAGTCATGGCTATCTTGTTCCGTGTTGGTGTGAGATGGATTGCTGCACATGCGTGCATCACAGTCGTGTTGCACGCATGGGATGTGGGCTGTAATGTACACTACCACACAGCATCTGCCTCATCTGATGCTGCAACAACACTCCAGAACACTGTGGCACCTCACAATCAGCTTCAGCCCAGATCGGCCGTCGGACCCAATTTGCTTGATTTGGCCCCCCAAACCCCCCCAAAACGACCACCGACACAGGCGCAGCACAGCGCCCCACCTGCAACAAGGCTCTCTCACACACATATGACACTGTTTGTGGGTGCCATGCTGTAGGAGAGCTGTAACAAACTGTGCTGACCTCCCCCCCCCCCATGCCTCTCATCACCCACTACCATGGCGTGATGCCACGGTTGCGCACTTGAACGGCTTGCATCTGTTGCGCTGGCCAACTGGTGTGGAATCTGGGCATCATTCAGGGAATGAAAGTTGTTGGTAATGACTCAAGGAGTGCCCCTGTGGAGCCAGAGAGGGTGCAGACCTGTGGCTGGGGTCCAACAGCTTGAGGAGTCATGGCTATCTTGTTGCGTGTTGGTGTGAGATGGATTGCCGCACATGCGTGCATCACAGTCGTGTTGCACGCATGGGATGTGGGCTGTAATGTACACTACCACACAGCATCTGCCTCATCTGATGCTGCAACAACACTCCAGAACACTGTGGCACCTCACAATCAGCTTCAGCCCAGATCGGCCGTCGGACCCAATTTGCTTGATTTGGCCCCCCAAAACGACCACCGACACAGGCGCAGCACAGCGCCCCACCTGCAACAAGGCTCTCTCACACACATATGACACTGTTTGTGGGTGCCATGCTGTAGGAGAGCTGTAACAAACTGTGCTGACCTCCCCCCCCCCCCATGCCTCTCATCACCCACTAGGAATACAGTACAGTGTCTCCTACTTCACTCACTGACCTGACACCCTGATAGTACGTAGTGTCCAATCACCACAACAGGCTGATCACTGCATTCTCACTGCAGTCTCACACATCTCTAATTCTCACTGCAGTCTCACACATCTCTACACACGTCAATCCCCTGCTGGACTAACGCTCAGCCTGCTCGACAACTGCGTGGCTACGCCTCCTCTCCCCAGAGCAGGAAGAGCGGAAGGACAGTACCCGCCTCATCTCCACCGGACTGCACCACTGCAGAAAAAAGGAAGGAAGCAATATCCCAGCACACACAACCCAACCAGCCACACACAGCATGAGCCCACCCTGCCGACCAACCCCCACAAGCATCTGCGAAGGCCACACGCAGTGACTGGAGAACAGCACCACAAAGTGGGCACGCAGATAAAAGACCAGCGAACAACGGGAAAAGCACCAAGGGCACACCACCCCACTCAGCTGCACCCTGCTCAGCTACCCTCTTACCCCACTCTGGACATTCAGCAGTCGGCTGGCACCGCAGCACCCTTTGCATGCGTCCTTCCAGCATACAAGCACAAGCACACAGAACACGAACATCACAAACAAACAACGGCACGCGCAAACACACAGCAGGAATAACACATCCAAGCAGCCTGGGACATTTCCATACACAAACAGGCACAAAGGCGGCACTCTGGCAACGCTGACAAACAGACACCGCCATTTGTGCGCACACGGCACTGCGCACGCTATACCTTCAGGCAACGCAGCATCTGCAGTCCCTGTCCCAAGGTTGCCTAACTACAAGTAAGGCTGACAAGCAGACATCAGGCCTACACAACAGAAAATTGGAAGCCAAGCACCACGCCAGTGACAGAGTCGAAGGCAACAGCCGCCACCGAGTAAGTAGCTGGCAGGGGTAGCGGCTGTGTCTGCTTCGCCACTAGCAGCGCATACTGTGTGCCAGCAGCCATGCAAAGCAGCTGGGCTGTTGTCTGCAGACCCTGCATATCCCTGAACTCTGGCTGGCTGGTCAGACCTAGGACAGTGTACCCGTCAGCCATCAGCAGAGCCTTTGCATTGCTGATGGCTGCTGTCACGACAGGATCCTGCACTGCTGCTGGCTGCTGCTGGGCTGCGCTGCCTGGAGGGAACCCCTGAAACGCAGCACCAGCTGGTGCTGCAGCTCCCGGTGGCAAGCCCACCGGCACCCAGCCCTGGGGGCAGGCAGCAGCTCCTGCACCTGCCAGGCCAGACACAGATGCCGCTGCTGCTGCCATCGCTGCCGGCTGCGCGCCTGCCACAAACCCTCCCATACCAACAGGCGCTGGGAAGCCACCAGCAGCAGCGTTTGTCAGGGCTGCAGCCGCTGCGGCAGCCAGGTCTGCGGACGGCTGGTTTCCAAATGCTGCAGGTGGTGCATAGCTCCCGGGTGGTGCTGCTGCATGGGAAGTCCCGTACTGTTGGGCGGCCAACATCATCCCAAACTGAACGGCAGTTGCAACGTCAACCGCTGCTGCTGCAGCGACTTGCTTCTTGCGGCTGGCGCGCGGCTTCCTGGGGGCCTTGCCAGCGGGCTTGCCAGCGGCCTTGCCAGCGGCCCCAGAGACAACACCTGCTGCTGCAGCTGCTGCCGCGTGTGCTGCTGTGCCCTGTGCCCCGGCTGCTGCTGCAGCGGCGATGGATGCTGCCAAGGGGTTGGGCACTGCAAACTGCCCCCCAGCAGGAGGCGCTGGCGGTCCCATGGGCCCCCTCGGTGCTGCTGTTGCTGCGCCTCGCTCCGCAGACACACCAGCTGCTGCTGCTGCGGCGGCGGGGTTTGGCATTTGTGAATGCTGACCCGTAGTAGGGGCCGTTGGCTGCCCCCTCAATGCTGCCGCTGCAACCGCCTCCGCTGCCTCGCTCTGCTCAAACGCTTCAAAACCAGCTAGTGCTGCTGCTGCGGCTGCGGTCGCTGCGGCGGCTTCGGCGTGGAGCGCTGCGTGCTGACCCCCAGCAGGAGGCACCGGCTGCCCCATGGGCGCCGCTGCTGCTGCCGTAGCAGTTGCTGCGGCCTGCCCTGCACCATCTGCTGCTGCGCCCTGCCCTGCGCCAGCTGCTGCTGGTGCGCTGGCTGCTGCAGGGTTGCGATCTTGTGAAGGCTCACCCCCTGCAGGCGGTGCATCCCCCTCTGGTCCCACCTCTGCTGGTGTGCGTCCCTCTGTGCCCGCTGCTGCTGCAGTGGCGCCGGGTGCAGCTGCTGCCTGCACGCCAGCCCCTGGCTCTGTGACAGGTGTGTCTGCACTGGGGTGCGTAGCGGCTGCTGGGTTACCTGCTGCAGCTGCTGCCTGCACTCCAGCCCCAGGCTCTGTGACAGGTGTGTCTGCACTGGGGTGCGTAGCGGCTGCTGGGTTGCCTGCTGCAGCTGCAGCATCACCGCCCTGCAGGTTTGTACACATCAGGAAGGACCATGTTGGTCAAGTATTGAGTGAACATCACGGGCCGCTGCAAGCGCAGGCTGCACCTACATGCATGCGGTGTGAAGCGGGAAAGTGCCACAAAGGCCGTGGACTGCAGCAAACATGTACAGAGTTCTCTGGATGGTGCACCACAGGTCACTGGCAAGAGGTTGTGGCATAACCGCAGAGGCTGAAAAGGGGCCGTCACAGCAGGGTGTGCACTCACCATTACGGCATCCTTCAGGGTGTTGACCAGATGCATGAGGGCGCGGCTGACCTGGGGTGCAAACCGTGAGTCTGCGCTCAACGCATTTGCCAGCGGCCCCACACCATCGACCACAGCAAAGACCGCCTTGTCATGCGTGATCCTTTTGTAGATGCCGCGCTGGGCCTGGGCGGCATACTCCTCAGGGTGGGTGCTCTCGTGGTTGCCCAGTATTACGCCACCCAGCACGTGGAGGGACGAGCAGCCCAGCAGCTCTCCGGCCTTGATCGCCTGCAGGGAGGGTGCACAAGGCCACACAGAGCTATCACAAGTGTGCAGTCGCAGCGCTTCCCGGGGGCGCAGAACCTCCCTGCTCCAGTAGGATTCTGATGCATCCTGCAGCAAGACGGCTCAACAAGCACTGGCGAACGGTATGCACATCATCATAACTGCCGGTGGCTTGCAGTGGGTTTCAGTGCTCATCAGATGATGTTGCTGCTGCTGCTGGCCCTGATGGCTTTCGTGCAGCAGACAACGGTCCAGGATGCAAACCCACCTGTAAGTTGTACTTGATGTTGTCCAGCTGCACCCTGTAGTTGTGCGCAGCCTTCAGGGTCACCTTCTCTGGCTGCTGGCTGCCTGGGCGGCCATCATAGAAGCAGATGGCCGACACCCGGTCCTTTGCCTTCTCCCTCCTCTTGGCTGCTTTGGAGGGGGGTTTGTCACGTGGGGTTTGACACCATCTGCAGGCAGTCACCCTGTGGAAGAAAACAAGCAGCAAGAGGTCAACAACAACTCTCAACTAACCACTAATTCAGGCTGGAGGCAAGGAGCTTGCTCACAACCCGTTCAGACATTACCTTTGCCCATTCTGCACTTGCCCATTCTGGACCAAACAGTCAGCGTTTGAGCACGTCCAGGGCTGAAGGTTGCCCAAGCTGCTGGGGTGCATCACCCGCCTCCGCTTCCGCCTGCTGCTGTCCTGCCCCGTGCTGTCCCCTGCGTCATCAACCTCCTCCTCCATCTCCACCTCCTCCTCCCCCTCCCCCAAATCCCCCTCCACCTCCTCCCCTAGCGGCACACCGAGCCCCTCCAAGCCAGCCATGTTTGATCAGCTGATGGGTGCTGATGGGGCAAACCGTCCTGATGGCTGAGGAGGCGTTGCCAGCTTGCAAAGAGATGATCAAACGGCGCTCTGTGTGTCACATACCTCCTCTTTAGCTATCTGTCTTGTTGCGCAACTCATTTCAAAACGGCCGTTGTTTGGCTTCTGCTAACAACGCCCTTGACTGGGCGTATATGCGATCAATCTTCGTTGAAACGTTTCGTAAACTGGAACAAACATCGCATATGCACACCTGTGCATCTTCCAACTTTTATCCTATATACCAGAGTGCCTGGGTCTCACCTTGATGCACGCCTGTTTGGATGCTGGTGCTCGAGATAGGTGCCTGGCAATCAGCTGGGAGCTGGGACGACGCTGAAGTGACCGAAGCTCGCTGAGGTGTGTGCTGAAAGTAGCAAAAACGTAGAACATGTACCGAGGATGCCTCGGACACAGCAAACAGCACGGAACACCCACTTCAAGGCGATGGGGGTTTGTGAAGTACCCAACTAGCTTAGCTAGTAGATGAGCTATACTTAATGTGCCGTCAACAGCTTGATAGACACGTATGAACCGCTGCCTCGCATGCATGCAGAGCTGGAAATGAAAGCACCAGGGGTGCCACTGCTGCTGTCTGTGCTGGTGGGACCGCAAGCCACGACCCTGCCCCAGTCCCTACCTGGTGTTGCCTGAGCTCCAAAAGCTTGCTAAAAGCTCCAGCATATGCACAGAAGGCAGCCAAACCCTCCCCAGGCTGCAGTCACATAACTGGTACAGCATGGGACTGTACCGCTGGGCGCTGCTGTGCAACTGCTGCACCACTCCTGCTGCTGCAACTGCCGCGCCCTGATACTGTTATGATGCTGCCTGCAGCTCAAACGTGCTGGCATGCGTCCATGTTATCCTGCGTGCATGGGCAGACAGCGGCAGGGCAGGCGTCTTGAAGCTCAACGCAGACGCTGCAGGCGTTGGTTGGTGAGGGTGCAGTGAGGGTATGGGTTGGGGAGAGCGAGTGGCAGGCATGCCCGACGAGGGAAAGCTGAGTTGGAGGGGGGCAAGGGTGACGCATCTGCGGGTGGCAAGGGTGATGCGTCTGCGGGTGGAACCCCCCCCCCCCCCCCCCTCCCGTCCCCCCCGGGCAACATACAAGTCAGCACGGGGTGGGGGTGGGGGGGGGGGCAAGGGGGAAGGGGGCCCTCAAGATTCAGGGTGGAGAAGTCATGGTGAGGGAGTTCAGACAGCCACAAATTGGGGTTTGGCAGCGGGCTGACAGCGCTGCATGAGTCAGTGATGCTGCAGGCCCAAGAGCTCTGTCACCAACTGTGTGTCACACATTCGCAGCACCCCTGGTAAGAATGTTTATACAGCAAGTGCACCATCAGACACTTACTGGGCACACGGTGTGTTTGGCAGTGTCAGCTCCGTGTGAGGTTGGCACAGCTGCAGCTGCAGACACGTATGAGGCTGTGTGGCTGTACCACACATGCTGTTCGGCTCAGGCGTCTGCATTTTTTTGCGGGGGAAGCTTCCGTGCATCTACTGCACAGTCTCTGTCTGCCTCAGGTACTCGGGATGTGCAGCACCGGTGCTGCAAACTGTCACCCATGTGCCTGCAAGCAAAGCATTTCAACGTGCAGGAATGAAGTAAAACAGCAGCAGAGCAAGCATTCAGGTCGTGATTGATGATGGTGGTGCAGGCTGGTCAGAGGAAGGCATCTTGGCAAGGCAGCGGCCTTCTAGACACCCGCACTCTGTCCTGGCCCAGCAAAGCACTTTGCTCCACACGCAAACAGACGGGGCCTGAACACTGCCAGATGGCAGATTAGGTTGTCAAGCTGCCAATGTGCTGGCATTGGCTGACGAGCATGGCATGCTGTAGCATGAAATCCTGTAACAACTTTTCAACCACCTCCGACCTCTTGCAGACCCAGCCAGCATCCATGCAGCAGCTTGCTGGTGTCCCCTTCAATATGTTACGTCTCTTACCTTTGCATGCTTGGCTGTTTCGTGACCGGAGCGGGGTGCATGGATGCCACAGCACAGATGGCGCTTGAGCCGCTGGAAGGTGAAGCCTCACCGTGCAAACTGCCTCACGAAGCTGCCATAGCCACCCATCCGTACGGTACAACTAGTTTGTGAAGCTTTTCAGTGCTCATAGCAGAGTGAGTCAACCTCTGAAGACGAGGACGAACCCTGGTGATGGGAGCAGCTGACGAGAGATATGGCACATGCTGACGTCTGAGAGGGAGATCACGGCAGCTGCTGCTGCCATCGGCACCAGGGTTATGTGTGGTGTGTTTTGGACCTGAGAGAACCCTGCCAGAAGATCGGTGACACGCACACGCATGCATGACACAGGAATGAGTGGGCGAAAGGCACGCCAACAACAGCTCGTCATCTTTTTCCTTGATCTGAAATCACACGCTTCAACCGTGCAAGTTCATGCCGGCACAGTACATCGATGTACTGTACAAAGCAAGATATCTTGCTTTGTACTGGCTACATCGCCTGCAACACCTCGACAAAAGTACATGCATAGCTGTATGATGCAGCGCTGTGTTACCATAAAGAACATCGACCTTGCCCCAAGGTGCTTCTAGGTTACCTTGCCCTGGCAGTGAGTACACTGGCTACGTGCTGTGCTGTGCTGTCGGGTTGTAATAAGATCACAGAGGCTGAAGCTGCCGTGTCTGTCAACGCAAACAGGTGGTTAAATGATGCATGTGCATGTGCAAATGCGGCTAGACGAGCTTCGGGGCCCCCCAACCCTGTGCCGTCGTGTGCAGACATCACCGTACAAGGAGTCATTGGTCAGCAGGAGGGCACCTTGACCTACTTTACAAGCCACATGCTACGTGCTGCATCCAACAGCCTGAGGGAGTGAGGTGTTACAGGAGTGCCAGGCTCAAGGGGGAGCGTGTGTTGCTGATCGCAGGTCACAAAAAAACCCTATACGTCCTCTCAGAAAGCGCACTGAACACCCTGAAAACAGCCCTGCACACCTTGATGGACAAGCACCCCACACCATGCACAGCCGCCTGCAGCGGGCCCTAGTACCATAGCGACTGAGTCACTGCTGTGCATGGCGCACAGCGCTTTGCATGCGCATGCGCTGCAGCTGGGTGGGGAAAGCGAACCAGACTCAGGTGGTGACAGTGCATAACTCCTGCTGCAGACACAACACTAGTGTCTGTATCCACAAAAAAATTGGCTGCCATGCCACTGCAAAATGTGGATGACAGGGGGTACAACAAGCTCTCACTCACTCATTGTTCGTTACATTGAGATCCCCGAAAGACCCAGCCCACACCACAAGCTGCAACCGTCAACACATCTGTGTGCAAGGCAGATAAGAGGGTATCAATGCCCTCGGTGTGCATCCCGCCAGCTGATGAGGCCAGTAAGCTCGGCCGAAACGCGTCCTGGTAGCTTAATGGTATGCATGCTCCTTGCGAACCGGTATACCCAGGTTTGCATCCTGCTTGGGTCGCTGGAGTGGGCTAACTTGATCCCACAGCGTCTGTTCCCAATCCACAAGCAGCATAGTGCGCACTGCAGCACCTTACGCCGCGATGCCTTGCGCACAACGCACAGAAAACTTCCCACAGCCCACAAAGTTGCAGTGTGTGATCAGCACCAGTTTGCTGGTGCCTGCAGTCTGCTGCAACACCCCAACCACATCTAAGGAAAGGTGTGTCCAGAGCTGAGCACGCTTTCGCAACGTGCGTCCATCGTGCAATGGACAGCAGACGAAATCACTTGACCCTGAGCAGCTGAGGCACACCTTCACCAGCAACTAAGTGCAACCAGCAGCACTGCATATGACACAGCACTCATGGATCTCATGAATCGGCGCCAGCTACAAACAACAGCGCCCATAAGCTACACCGGCATGCCTTCCTCTTGGCAAGCCGCGCGCCACATGGCGATGGTAGGGTCAAGGGCGGCACCCTCGATCTTCACATATGTTGGTCTTGTGTGTGCAGCTTGGGTCGCACAACACCTCTATCAGCATGCGGTCACACAAAAAACAAGGCGCGATCACTGCCGTGCCAAAAAAACTGGAAAGAACATGGCTACATGCTCGCGCAGCATGTGAAATGGTGCAGCAAAAAAAAAGCCACACCTGTTGTACACCAGTCCTATCCCCCTGGAGTGTTATGCCCCCTTTGCAGAGGACGTCTTACCCCACATACACACGCAACCTACAGCCAGCACAACTAGCACCGCGGCTTTCATCGGCCACACACACTCTGCCGGCCACCTGGCATCACAAGCAGCTGTGAACAAATTGTTCACGTGACATGGTAAAGATGATCACATGGGTGCAAAAGCTCCCTCTTCTTCTCACTATACTTCAAACATTGCTCAGGTGCGTGCAAAAAACAGGCCGTAGCAATGCATGCTGGCAGAAACAAACCCAGACGCCACACATGGGCCGACAAACACAAGCACAGTCACAGGTGTTGATGCTACATACTACACAAGCTCTTACACAATGTTTGGCCTCTGCCGACATGTATTGCAGCATGCAGGTGTGCACAGCATGCACTGCCATGTACAGCATAGAACCAGGTATTGACAGACTCCCCAAGTTGAGACCCTGTTGGAGCAACTCCGCAGCTCACAACATCAGCAAATGTACAAGCCAACGTTCTCGGCGTATAAGTACACACTGAGGAACATCACACAATCCCACAGGAACCATAACCCAGAACAAAGCCAGAAGTCATGCTCCTCTCAGAGCATGTAACATTTTACACACACACACACACACACACACACACACACACACACACACACACACACACACACACACACACACACACACACACACACACACACCGTAAGACAGCAGCCCACAACACCATGTCCAAGTCCTTGTAACACACCACAGGTGCAGCTGAACAAGACCGCGGACCCACTGCTTCTACCTAGATACCGCAAGACGCAGTGCGCATACATCAGCGCAAGGGCCCAGCACTGCACCTCAGCAGCCCAGCGCCTGTGCTGCAACCAACGGAACTGAAAGCTACGCCTGCAACCTGACCAGCTGCAGGGCCTGTAATGCACCCCTGCACCCGCTGTCCCTGCCCCCCAGCAACCCTCTGACTGTGGCAGTATTTAGAGAGCATGCTGTAGAATCCACTACCCATGGTGTTACCATGTGCCTTGTCCAGGCATATGGCCCACCAGATACCGGCACCCAGGCATGAACACCATAAACACAAAATGCCTGCCGCGCTGTGCTGACCCGCGCCATGGAAAACCGCATGAGCGTGGTTGGTTTCCCCACAACCTGTGCTGCCTCCCTGCCGCCCTGCACTGCCAAAACTGCACTGGTTGAGGTGCTACGGTGCAGAAAAAAAACAGGTCCTACGTTCACCCACACTAAGGCGTTCAACACAGCAACTTGTGGTCAGTGACCACGCGCAAAAGCTGCCAGCCTATCAACAGCATGCATCGCCCAGAGCAGACCATATTTGGCTAGCAGGGAAGGGACGGCCTCAAAGGAAGGCAACGGGCATGCTGACACACCATATACACAACCACCTGCCTCAACAGTAGGGTCGAGACTGGGCTGGGGTACCGTAGCTAATTGGAAAAGAACTGGACAACAAAAAACCAGCAGACCCCACAGCAAGAGCGCATCCTCCAACCCAGCAGCCCACACCCCGCAGCTAGCCTTGCCGCAGCCCAGCCTGGCAGGGCCTCTGTCACATGGGAGTGGCTTTGGGGCAACATGAGATACCACTCATGACGCTGTATGACTCATGACTGGGGAGTAGGACAATCAAAATCACTCAAGCTGAGTGGTGTACTTGCTAGTCCCACCAGGGCTGGTAAATTTGGCCTAGGCCTTGGACCGCCCTTGAACCCAAGGGTTGATGGGAAGCTGGCCAACTTTCATCTGCTAATGGCTCAACCGGTGCACTACCAAAAAAAGCATCCAGGAAGATCAGCCCAGTGCCCTATCCCCTGGGGCTTGACCAACAATGCGCTGCAATCATAGATAAGGTGTTGACAGCAGCTGCTCCCTGCCGCAATCAGCTCTCACGGGGCGCCCCGCCTGTGCTGCCCCAGCTCCACACTTCTCTTGTAAAGCTAGTTCAAGCCTTCGCGATTGAGAAAGCCTGGGGGGAACCGGTGCTCATCCTCAACGTCGCCTGCGGACAGATACAACCATCAGCACAAAGCACAGCATGGTTAAGGCTTCCCTACTGCTGACTAATCCTCGGACGCTCGTTAATCCCAGGGAGGGGAGGTTTGATGAGTCAACCTCCTGTAGCTCAAATCGTGGTCATGTTTGACTAAACCGTGTGGCGCACACAGTATTAAATCCAACCATGGCAGGGGGCGAGAGAGGGTCTCTGACAGCTGGGTGACCCTTGCCGCTCATCACTTTCCCCACGCTGCAATGCTGAGTGCACACACTCAACCCCAATCAATCCCATTCAGCTGTGTGGCAACCCAGTTCGGCTGTTGACCCTGCTGGGTGTGAGAGTGGGGTATCAGTGAGCACAGCATCACATGAAGCACAGCATGATTTTCACTCACCCCAGGCAACAGCTTCCCGTGCCTCCTGCTCAGTCATGTACTGCTGCTGCTGGCCCTGCGCCTGGTGGGCCTGCTGCTGCTGCTGCTGCTGCTGCTGCATGAACAGGAAGTAGTGCGGATCTTGCGCCCAGATGAACGCCGGGGAGAACACGTGCAAAGGCACAACGTCTCCTGCAATCAAGCATACACAGCAGGCAGCACAGAGCCAGCGCAAGTCACACACCACACTCTGAAATGGGATTCAATCCCAAGAAAGGGACACACCTCACTCCTTCGTCAGTACCTGGCCAATCTTAGCAAGCGCACACAGACCGGCATCACAGCACACTACTGCACACCAATTGGCAAGCCACTGCCACTATAGACCGGCTTCTATACAATTCCGACACAGATTTGCTGGAGGCGCACACACCCTCTCCACACATAGGCAGGCAATGAGTAAAGCAACGCAACAAAAACGCAACAAAAAGAAGCAGCGCAACCCTCCCTCTGCCATACGCCCACTGCAGTGATTGTGGGTATATGCCAGCATGGTGTGACTTCGGGCTCAAAAGGCTCTCCAAAGACTATTGTGACACCATGCTGTCATAACCCACAGTTACTGCAGTTGAACATATAGACAAGCATGACAGTCACCATGCAGTGCACAGGCAGCAGCATGGTCGGACTCACCCTGGCCAAAAAGATCCTCCCGGATGGCCTGATCTGCGGCAAGCGCCTGCTGCAGCTGCTGCCTCAGCTTCCGCAGCCGCCTCTGCACATCCACCCGCTGCTGGTGCTGCTGCTGCAGGTAACATGTGCGCTGCTTCTTAGCCTCCTTCTCTTTCTCTGGAGTAGGGATTTTAGCTACCTCGCCCCCTGCCGCTGCTGCTGCCGCCGCTGCTGTTGCTGACGATGATGCCATGGCTGCAGCACCTGTTATGGAGGGCAGCAGCCACAGCAGTACGGCGCAAGTGTGACGGTCAGCAATTGCACAAAAATTGCAGCAGAACATTGGCGTTGTTGTGCCGCCCTGAGTCTCTGGCTACTGTGATGTTTGCTGGTGCAATGGGTGATAGGGTTGAAGCTGAAACGGCTTACTGACCCACAACCCACCCAAGCCCCTCCCCCTCAACCATAAAACGCGCACACCCCACCACAGCACAGGCAGTGTAGACAGGCGTGCTGAGCACGTGCAGCACATACACCACGCGCAGCTCTCAATGTGCCTGTGTAAGATCCTGAGCGCTTCTTTGCTGCTGTATATTGCACTTTGCCCAAGCGCCCCCTGCCCTCCCCCCTTCCTCAACCCATGCACCCATCCTCGCGAGTCACTGCACAACGCATCGTTGGACCATGCGGTGCAAGCAAGCAAGGGACACACCTGCTGCAGTGACACCAGGCTCTGCCTCAGCCTGTGCCTCCTTTACATCATTTTGCTGATGCTGGGCAGCAGCACCACGGTGGTGGTGTGGATTGTTGGCTTGGGCCCCGAAGTTCATCCTCACTGATCTGTGATGCCTGTTTGTTGTCAGGGGACTTGCTGTGGTGCAGCAAGTGCAGACTCTGCAAGGGGTCCTGGGGAGCTCAGGTGTGCTGACTGGTGCAGGTACCTTGATGCCTGGCTGTCCTGCAGGTTGGTTCAGCACAGCAACAGGGAGTTTGTGCTGGTGAGCAGGCCATGAGTGCATGCGGTGAGAGGTACAGGCAGAGCTCTTGCTTTGCAGTGAGTGCACACAACCCCTTTCATGCATACAGCAGGGGATCAATACAGCAGGGATGCAGGAAGTGCATGCTGCATGCACTGACGTGATGTGCAGTGGGCTAGTCAGCACACAGCAGATGCACACTATGCAGACCCCACAGATGTTTGCCACCCAGGCAGGTGCTGCAACAGCATGTCATTGTCAAACAATACCAAAATCAGGTCATAGAGTTGCTACAAGTCACCTATGCACCCCTACAGACACTGCTGGTGCTCCTGATTGCCCAGGTGGGGGTGGCGTTATGCCGAAAGCAGAGCCCAGTCCCTGCATGCGGGCCCGACCAGAGAATTAACTTGAGTGCTAAATTCACAAACTTACCTTTGTGCAGGTTAGCTGTTGCCTTGTTCCTGCATTCCGATGGTGCTCCGAGGTGGTGATGTGCTCACGCACGTATGCACGAAGCTGTGATCAGTGAGATAGCGCAAATGAGGTTGCTGATGGTGTCCTTTACTCACAGAACCTGCAGCACCACCACAACAGCTGTCAGAGCGGGCGTTCGCGCCTCAAACCCGTTTGCCTACCAGAAGCTCAAAAGCTCGAAACAAACTGGACTTCATGCACATTTGGTCTGTGCAATGCAGTTGATGCGCCCCTGGCTTGATCTGTGGATCACCACTGGGGCCAACAATCATCTGCAGGGACCCAGCCACAACACAGCCAACGCCTCACCTGGACATTTGAGGTGCATACAGGGCCTTCCGTCAGCAAACACGAAGCAATGCGGCACATCCTGCACCTGCTCGACTGGAATCACACCCACGTGATCGCTCCTGCTGCTGCTGCTGCTGAACAGCAGCTGTAGCTCAGCTGCAGCTGTAGCTGTAGCTGCGGCTGTAGCTGTGGCTGGGCCGCTCTGACAATGACAGGTGCTGCCACTGGTTGTTGCATAGTAATGCAACTCAAGGAAAGGCCAGCTGCAGCAATGTGCAGACAACAGGAGGGCAGGGCAAGTGCATGTGAGGCTTGCATAAAGACGCTTCAGGGCTGATGTTGAGGGGGTTGGGGTTTGAGAGTGCAGGGGTGGCAGATAGCTAGGGTGTCAGCACAAGGGGACAGAGGCAAACATAGGGGGCAACACTTTCAAGCAGCAGAGGGTGCAAAACAACAATTGGAGGGAAGTGAGCAGACAACAGGGGGTACAGAGAAGAGGGGGCGTGCAGGAGAGTGTGTCATCTGTGTGCTGGCCGCGCACCTGCAGAGCTCTACCCCCACTCACATAAGCGAACAGTCACTCACTTTAAATTTGCATGGCTGGCTGTGAGAGTCCCAGAGCAAGGGGCGCATGCCACAGACCGCTGGCAGGTGCTGTGCGCTGCAGACTCATGCGACCCCTCTGAGCACACAACCCCTATGTCTGACACATGCCGAAGGCACTGCAGATTTCACGCTGTGCCTGCAAGGATTCTACCACAGGGGGGCAGCAGCAGGCGCTGGCGCCAGTGCTGCTGCTGGTGATTCCAACTGCCAGTAACTGCCTCAAGGCTGCCTGCACAACGAAGAAAAGGCAACCGAAAGAAACAGCAACCAGGCACACCACGAGGAGATATGTTGAAAGTTACTGAGCCAGCGAGGACCCTCCAGTGGTACCCTGTGTAACTCCTGGTCCCAAGTCTGACTGAGCTAGAATCTCGCGCAGAACGGCAGATGCTTTGCCTGTATGCGGATGTTTGCTTGAGATTCAGTTAGATGGGTGTCGTTTTGTGTGCTGTACGACTGCTGAGCAGGGAAGCTTCACACAATGCTGCCCCATTCAACCACCCCGAATGTTCATCTCCAGACACCGCAGTCTTATACGCAACACACCAACACAACAGAACAAAATGCTATTTTACCTTTCATGTGCTTGCGTGGCGATCTTGGCGAGGATGGGGTGGCGTGAGTGGGGGGGTTGAAGGTAGGGATCATGAAGTCCACGACAATCCATCCTCCCTGCTCTCATCAAGCTGACATGCCGCATGCGCGACCTCTCTGGCTGATTACAATCGTTCCTTGTGGTCCATTTGTAGGACCAGCGGGCCCCGGCCATTGTGGAGAGCTCGGGTGATTAGCGAGAAATGAGTATCTAGAATTCAGACGGTGAGATATGCATAAGATGCTGCACCTTTGCACAGGGAAGCGCTTGGATCGCTGACACGGTAGGGTTTGCAGTGCACACTTGTGTGGGTGTGTGGAAACCGCTGGAAGCACGGTCCATGCAGGCATCGGGTAATGTCCACACCCATATGAAAGATTAGGGGCAACATGTATGGGTGGGCCTATCAATGCGCGCCGAAAGGCATGCAAATTGCAGCAGACCGCATTCAGACCGCATTCACGCACAAGTACATCCATGGATGCCAATGGTTCGTAACGGTCACACCTCCCGCTGCTATTTGGCAGGGATGAAGCGACTATTAACACCACCTTCCTGACAGAAGTTCCTGTCAAACATAGTTCATCCCGTTTACACAGGGGGGCAGTTGGGATGACCGATCCAAATATGCTGTCCATGGCTTTCGACTCACGCCCAGCAAGTACAGTTCTGATGATAGGAGATGTGCTGCATGTTGAAAAAAGCCTCTTTCGGACAGCACTGCTTTAAGCTGATCGGCTGACGGATACATTTGGGCACTGATTCAGTGATGCTCATCATGATGTCCACGGCTCACGGTGACTTTCAAAGTGCTCAAGACTGTCTAACGAATCTGGACGATTGCGTGCAGCTCCGTCAACACAAAAAGTCAGGGCAGTCTGGCAGGGGACCCCATGCATGCATGCATGCACGACATGTGTCATACAATGAGCTACAGGGGAGACAAGAACCTGCCTGCAGCAGAGTACATACGCACTCCAGGCATTATACAAAAGTGCAGGCCGCACTGCTTCCTAAACAGCAACAGAGAGACCAGCCCTTAACCGGTCGTTACAACCTCAGGCAGCTCTTGCAGCTGCGCCATGCACGGTGACCTCACTCAGTGCAATCCCACTCACAGAGATATCACCTGCTTCAATGGTTCCATCACCAAAACATGGTTCCACCACCAAAACATAACAAAACCTGCTTTCCAGCACCACCTGCAGCTGCTTCTACACATCTCGCCTACGCACTCAAGACCCTTCTTCCAACCTGCCGTCTGAACCCCTCTCTGACACAAAGAGAGAATACAAATGCAAAAAAAGGAGCTGCCGGCCGGCTGTTGGCCCGGCATTACGACCCCAGCAGCTCCTGCAGCTGCTCCTGCAGGTGCTGGATGCCGCCTGCGGCCCACTACAAACCTCCATTCTCCCTCACTGACCACAGAAGCGGCGTATTTCAGCAGTCAAAAAAGGCTGCCGGGCCAGCATCACGACACCAGCAGCTGCTCCTGCTGGTGCTGCATGCTGCACAGGTGTCAGTCATGACTCACAGGAGCCGCCGCCATTTTAGTTGGCCTGGCTGTTTCGCAGGCGGCCAGCTGAAGAGAGCCCCACTCCCCCTCCTTGGAGGGCCCCGGGGGGGGGGGGGGGGGGGGGGGCCTGCATGCTGCACCCCTTCGCCCTAACCGGGGATTCAAAAAGTAGGGCTGTTATGACTCCAGCAGCTCCTGCAGCTGCTCCTGCTGGTGCTGCAGCTTCACCGCCTGAATCACCTCCGCTAGGCGCTGACCGTCAGACATGAAGCGCTCCACATCGATCTGCACACAGAGCATCAAAACACGTAGCACATGCGAATGAGTCAACTCCTAGAGACACCCAGGCTTGATCAGGATAGTTGGGGGCTGGTAGTATGATGAGGTGCCGACTGCTGGCGAGTGGCTTTATTAATTAATTTAGTAAGGTGTGCTGCTTACCCTCCTGATATCACTGGGCCTGACAAAAGGTGTGTTTCATGGGCCTGAAAAAATGGTGCTGCTTACCCCCCCTCAAAATTTGGCCCCAGGCCTACACGCCCAAGCGGTGGTTGTTCCAGGAGTCTGGGTCACCCTGCATTGGATGCAGAACCCCCATCACCGACCTAGCCTCTGCACTACACAACCCTAGCCTCATAACAAACAACAAAACCCCATGACAAGAATCCATCCAAACCCTGCAAATTCAAACCCTGCTCAACCCAAGATCGTACCTGCAGAGTGACGCCCACCCTGTGATCGCTGACTCGTCCATCCTGATAGTTGTAGCTGCGGATGCGTTCGTTGGTGTTGGCGGATCCTGCTGCTGCCCTGCGCTGCGCTGACAGTGTGGCCGCCTGCTTCTGGTGCTCAGCTTCATGCAGCTTGGCCCTGCACAATGAGGCAGCAGGTTGCAGCAATAAAAAACACTGGTAAGACGTGCCACACAAAGAATCTGGTCACCGCATGCACTGCAGCTTAGCTTCGTGCAGCTTAGCCCTGCAGGTTACCGCGTCATGTTGCAGCAAAACAATGTAGATCAGTAGTACGACGCAGGGAGGGACAGAGTGGCCGCCTGCTTCTGATGCTCAGCTTCATGCAGCTTCGCCCTGAACAATGCGGCAGCAAGCTGCAGCAGCACAACAACAGATCGGTTGACACTCCACGAGGAGGGACCCAAGTACCTGCATGCACTGAAGCTCAGCTTCGTGCAGCTGGGCTCTGCAGGATGCACAGCAGCAGTTTCCAGCAAAGTCACAATGGTTTTACGTCTTCTATTGGTTTCCTTCACATCGGGAGACAAGAAATGCGGTGACTGCACGCGCCAAAAGTGCAATTTCGCATTCATAAAAGACACACCTAGGTACCTTGAGTGCCACACCGTGCTCACTCTGCCACACCAATCTGGAACCTTGAGTGCTGTTGTAGAACTTCTGACTCACATGAAGTTATGTCATGTGTTTGCGCCAAGTGCTCAAACCTTATGTACAGCTGCAACAACACACCATGCCTGAAATCAGGAACAGGTGCACGGCATCATGTTCAAAAGTGTTTTCAAATGTTTCGAACAAGGAGCAGGCGCTCAAGGTCCTCAGGTGTGCCTCCTGTGGAGTGAGAAGATTGGTGTGTTGACCTAACCACTGTGTCTGGGGCTCCGTCAACACACCACTCTTCTCACTCCACAGGAGACACACGTGAGGACCGTGACTGCCTGCATCTTGTTTTGCCCCGCTCGTGGCTGCGCTCATTCTAGCAGGTCACCACAATATCAACCCCCCGGGGGGTGGTTAGTAACCACCCAACCACTCCAACACACCATGTGTTTGTGTCAAGTGCCTAGACCTTATGCAGACTGTGCCTGGGCCAGGACGTCGTCCTGGGCCGGGCCGGCACAACATGCCTGAAATCAGGAAGAACTGTTGGACCGTGAAGCACCACACTTCCCCCACTGCACTGCACCTACCTGAGGACCTTCATTGCTTGCATCTTATTCTGCACCTGGCTGCGCTCGTTCTGACAGGTGACCACGATGCCGCTGGGTATGTGAACGATGCGCACCGCGCTGTCGGTGGTGTTGACGTGTTGCCCGCCCTTGCCGCTGGCTCGGCAGGTCTCGATGCGCAGGTCTGTTTCGTTGATCGTCACGCCCACCTGTGTGGGCGAGACAGAAACAGAAGAAAGTGTGTGAGTGGGGTGTTTGGTGATGGTGGTGTTGTGTGTGTGGAGGGGTTGGGGGGGGGGGCAGGGGGCGGTGAAAGTGTCTGAGTGTACATGCACAAACCAAAACCACAACAGCGGGAGTTGCAGTGTTGACACAGCAGTCCCCGTCTGCATCCGCCCGTGCTTGTCGTTGCCAGGCACCATGGTAGCCGTGTGCCCCTTACATCCTGCGGCACAACCAAGGTCCCCCCCCCCCAAAAAACACATAACTGCCGAGTGACAACAACTCACATTATCTGGCGCTTCTGGCAGGGCAATCACCACAGCAGTGCCCGTCTGCATGCGCCCGTGCTTGTCATTGCCAGGCACCATGGTGGCTCTGTGCACGCCAGACTCCCAGCGAAGCTCTCCAAAGGCGCCATGTCCGCTGATCATGGCCGTTGCTGACTTGATACCACCCAGGTCTGTGGGCTTACTGTCAAGCACCTGAAAAAGATGAGGGAAGGGGGGTGGCACACCATGTGTCAACCAGTCAGCCCTATAGCAAGAAGCATTGACCATTGCCACTCCTGACTTGATGCCACCCAGGTCTGTGGGCTTACTGTCAAGCACCTGAAAAAGATGAGGGAGGGGGGGTGGCACACCATGTGTCAACCAGTCAGCCCTATAGCAAGAAGCATTGACCATTGCCACTGCTGACTTGATGCCACCCAAGTCTGTGGAATTACTGTCCAGCACCTGGGTCGAACAAGGGGTCTTGTCAGCACACACACACATTATGGGGATGCCACATCAAGCATCCGTGCAACTTGCCTCGAAAAACAAGGCTCAAAAAGCACCGCCAATCAACGGACCAATGCACACCTTGACAACCACTTGCACCACCAACGCCTACGCTGCAGCCCCCATGCCGGGAAAACCTACCTCAAAGCGCCACCCGTGTTCTGCAGCAAACAGGCGGTACATCTCCAGCAAATCTGCTGCAAAATTTCCCGCCCACTCGCCTCCCACGCTGCTGCGCAACTCCAGGATGACATTCCCTTCATCCTCAGCATCATGCGGCAACATGGCCAGCAGCAGCGACTGCTGCAGCTCGTCAAACTGCATGCAGTGCACAGAGCAAACAATGGTTTCACAGAGTGATGTCGACGGCTCTTGAAAACTGCACAGGGAGCACACAGCGGGTTTGCAGGGTGGCGTCAGTGGCTCCTGAAAACTGCTTGGAGAGCACGGAGTGGTTTCGCAGGGTGGTGTGGATGTTGCCACTGTTGTGACGCCAGTGCGTCTCTGTCGGCGGCAAACACTTGCGCGTTGCAGGGACATAATGTAACCCTTCGCCCCCGATCCATATCTGGGGGGGGGGGGGGAGGTAGGGGACCCGGGGTCCTTTTGCAAGGGCACTGGGTGTGATCTACCTCACTGTGCAGGGGCACTGGGTGTGATCTACCTCACTGTGTGAGCAGCAGGGACTGCTGCAACTGCTCAATTTTACCTCACTACCCACCTGTTTCTCCACCTGCTGCAGCTCATCCCGTGCCAGGTCCTGCAGCTCCCTGTCACCCTCCGCCAACATCACCTCACGCAACCCATCCATCTACAGCAGCAGCAGCAGCAGCAGCAGCAGCAGCAGCAGCAGCAGCAGCAGCAGCAGGGTACAGGTGGTGGCAGTAGCAGCAGCAGCAGCAGCAGCAGGGTGTGACAAGGCGACAGCAGCAGCGGCAGCGGCAGGAACAGCACGACCCGCAGCGACAGCAGCAGCAGGCTACAGCTGAGGCTACGTGAAGTGTTACCGCAGAATTGTTGGCTGTGGCTCCCTTGTGGGCTGCCGTCACTGTGACTGCAACATAACATGGTACATGTGGGAACGCCAATGGGGTTGCGCTCCACACACACATTTTTCGACTGGCGCAACCTCGTCCACACACATGTTTAAACTGGCACAACGCTGGTATGCAGTGTGACAATACTACTGCAATAAAGAACATGAACTTACATTGGAACATGAAAGCATGTGCATGTATGTTACAATGAGTGCACAAGCAGCGAGGACCTGCCGTGTCAGCTTCAAGACCCTGTAAGCAGCCCAGGGACCCTTACCAGGAAGCTGACCACTTTCCCGTGTACGCAGCTGCGCCCTGAAACACGTCCCTGTTGAGCATCGTTGGCTGTGTACAGGGTGTCAAATATCCGTCACTTTGTTACAGTCAAACTAGCAGCTGTATCGCCCTTCTAGCTTGCACCTGCTCGCCCTGTGTGTGTGTGTGGGGGGGGGGGGGGTAGCACAGAGGCACCCTCTCCTAGCTGAGTGGATGCCATTATAGGGGCAGTACTGGTCAGTACTTCCTGCTATTTGCGCTGCAGCTCCTCGTATCCCTCCACCAAGGTGTCCCCTCAATTGTCAGGGCAGCTTACGAACAGTCACACTAACAGTGACAAACAGGGCAGCTTACAGTGACAGACTAGGCTGAGTATCAGTTACACTAACAGTGACTAACAAACAGTGCAACTGAAAACAACAGTGAATTCAACTGTCACTCACGTCCTGCTGTTTACGCTCCTCGTACCTCTCCACCAGGGGCGCAAGGGCAGCTGAGTAACAGCGATACTACCAGTGATACTGACGGTAAAACCGACAGTGTAAATAACAGTTACTCACGTCCTGCTGCTTGCGCTGCAGCTCCTCATAGCCCTCCACCAGGGGTGCCAACGCAGCTGCCTCCTTAATCAGCTTTTGGTACGAATCACTGGCAGGACTCAGGGCTGCAATGGGAGGGGAGCGGGGAGAACAGACAAACACACAGCAGGAGCGTTGGTCAAGCTGATAGCAACTGCTACTTTTCCATGGCCAGCGGTAGCTGAGGCGTGATGGTGTCAGGGCAGCTGCCTCCTTAACCAGCTCTGGTACGACTCGCTGGCAGGACTCAGGCCCGGGGGGGGGGGGGGGGGGGGGGGGGGGGGGGGGGGGGGCAATGCAGCACACCATCGGGAGGCGGGATGCAGGCTACTGCAAAGGCTTGGTGAGGCTCAGCAGACAGGGGCTACTGCTTGCTTGGCAGTGTCAGTTGAGGCGTAGCGAAGTGTGTGGCACGATACACAGCGACAGTGCTGGGCAACCAGCAGGAGCTGCTGTTGCTATGCAATTGCTGTGCAAACGCTTGGAAGCAACAGATATCGTACACAACATCAGATGCAAAGTTTGAAAAACCTAACAGGGTGATGCTGTGTGTGCTGCCCCCTGAAGCTCACCTTCCAGCTTTGCCTGCAGGGCTTGGTGCTGCTTCTGCACATCTGCCAGCTTCCGCTGTGCCACCTCAGCCATATTCTCTGCTATCGCACGTGCGGGATCAGCAGCAGCATACGCTCGTTGCGATTGCCATTGCAGGACCTGCTGCTGCCGCTGCCAAGGTTGGTCTCCTCTCCAGAGTAGAGACCATATCTGGGTGTTGTGCTGACTTTGCAACTGACAAGGATCCTGCTGCGCCCACAGATGCCTCTGTAGGAGCTGTGACTGTATGTCGGTTGCATGTATGCACGCAGCACCGTTGAGCTGCAAAGAGCACAGCTGCTGCTGCAGATTGTTCTGCTGCTGACTTTGGGCTGCACGGAGCAAGCATGACAGCAGACGCCGCGTCATTCAGACAATGTACCAGCTGATTGACCTTTTTGGGTGCTAGTGCTGGGGCTACGCTTGTGCTTGTGCAATTCAGTGTTGACGTGATCGATCAGCAACAGAACAGCAAGAGGGACAGCAGCAGCGGGGATCAAAGAATACGCAGTATGAAAACGTTGAAACTCGTATCCTCAGGAATGAATGGTGCCCAAGTCGGTGAGTGTTCGTGTTAGTCATCCACCAAGGTCAAAGTGCCTGATAAAGTCAAAGTGCTTGGTTGCTAGCACTGGTGAGTGCAGAGCCTATGAGGTGCTGAGGCTAGAAACATCGGCCCAATGTTGATGTGTCAGGTGCATTCACACGCAAGTGGGTCGCTGATGCCAGCCTATCACGTTCACGTGGCACTTTGATGCTTTCAGCTCTCGCAAGCGCCCAAGACTCCTGACCGGCAGCAGATCTGAAGCATTGCACATGGGACAAATTCAAACTCGTCAGATGGTAAAGCTTGAAGCTCGCTGGGTCCCAACATATGTATGGGCTGCAGCCTCAACAGCTGGACTAGCGGTGATGCAGCTCCCTTTGGTGTGGTGCATCTGCTGTGCGCCACTCGCTGCTGCACAACGCAGCGAAACACACACACAAAACTTGCTCTTGCATGCATGGCAAGCATGTCAACACACTGCACAGCATAGGCCGTGCATACTGGCTGAAGCCAGCACACTCAGTCCAAGGCTTGGCGAGCTGCTGTATCCACCACCACAACCTCAGCAGCTGCTACATGTAAAAGGCCGCAGCCTTGTCAGCACGAGCAAACCACCATGCGCGGAAGGTCTAGGGAAGATGGCTGCGCATGCAGAGCCTGTGAGCCCGGCCAATACTAGCTTGATGTAGCACACCCGCAACTCAAGAGGCCTTCCTGCACTTCCCAAAGACTCCATGAAGCACCGGCACAAGAACTCTCCGCCTACGTGCCCATTGACAGAAGGCCTGCTACTGCCTGGCAGCAGCACCAAGAGCCAACAGCAGGCTGCTGAGACACTCACACAACTACAGCTTGAGTGATGGCCACTGCCTGGCAATACCGCGCCCCACCAGCCCCAACAGTTCCATGGCATGCACATGTGTCCATGCAAATCAGGTATTTGGGTCCCAAAAGGCCCAGAACACAACCCCATAATCACTACGCCATGCGTTTGACGTCATGCTCCACAAGCCCCTGCACAGCTGCCTTTAGCTGCACCCAGTTGCACACCTGCTTCACAACCACGCCCGGCACCGCTAGCAATGCCACCAACCCAACCACCGGCAACCCCTGCCAATCGTCCACAAGACCGTGCAATGGTCCCCCTTTGATTGCCTGCAGTAGGGGCCCAGGTATCTGCACGTCGAGGAGGCCCAGGGTTTGGTACATGGGTATGTGCAGCAGGAACAGCGCGAGGTAGAGGACCTCACAACACACACAGCAAAAGCCCATGAAGATGCGGTTGCTGTAGTAGAGACGCACGAGCCAGCTCTTGCTGTTGACATCCTGTGGTGGGCGGCAGGAAGGGAAGCAGGCCGGGACTGAGGCAAATCAGAGGTGTGTGGGTGTAGTTCACAGCTCATGCATGAACAGGATTGACTTGTGCACAAAAAAATGCTGCTTTTGAGGCCTACTCCAGTTGCGCTGCTTGATGGCGCACACCCCACTCGCACTGCTGCCGCTCCTAAGGCCCTAGCCCTGTGGCAACAGAAGCAGCTGCTGCTGCTGCTGCTGCTGCTGCTGCTCGTACCTTATGTGTGCTGCTGCCGGCTAGCAGCGTCTGGTACATCTGGAACCAATGGCTGAAGATGTCAAGTGCAATGAGGGCGATGAACACAATGTGAAGGTCCGGGTAGGTCGTGCACAGCAGCGCAAGCAGTCCGGTAGTGGCAACCCTGCAGCAACCAAACAAACATCTTACTGCAAGTCTCCTGAGATGCATGTGTCTGTCTTTTGAAAGTTCCAGGCGGTCTGTGGTACCATGTACTGTACTGTGCAATGCCCAGCTGCTGTGTACCCTGCTGCTGGCCTGCTGCTGGCCTGCTGCTGCACAAGCAAGCCTTATCACCCCTGCCCGCCTCTGTACTGTGGTACTGTGTACTGTACTGTGGTACCATGTACTGTACTGTGGTACCATGTACTGTACTGTGCGACACCCTGCTGCTGTGTACCCTGCTGCTGGCCTGCTGCTGCACAAGCAAGCCTTATCTGCTGTACCTGCCGCTATTGCCGCTGCTGCCGCTGCTGCGCTGCCCACCTAAACCCTGTACTGTGCCATAACTTGCTGCTGGCCTGCTGTGACACCAGCACGTTTCGCCCCCCCCCCCCCCCCCCTGCCCACCTGTCTGGCAACACTCATCTCCAACACAGCACCCATAATGAGACTAGCAGCTACTGGTGGAGCAGCACTGTTGCTGTTCACAGCGTCTGCACGATATGTATTCATCTGTGCTGGGGTACCCTGCTGCTGCACCGGCAAACCCTGCCACCTGAGCCCACCTGTCTGTCACCATGTCCAGCACAGCGCCCATTGTCGAGGTTTGGTTGAAGGTCCTGGCCGCACGTCCATCCAGTTCGTCACACACAAACCTGCGGCAGCACCAAGATCATTCAATTGCGATCCATATACTCTGCTCTCCCTGGCCAGCATCTGCCAACTGCAGCAGAGGCATGCATGGGCCCCTGTGCAGACATGCATGCAGGGTGAGAGCTGGGATGCCAACTCAAACGGCCAACTGAGTTGCAATACACAAGCCTGCCACTGCGCAGCTGGTCACCACCACATCACAAGCCTGCTGCTGTTATGGCAGGTCAGCTGCAGGTGTAAGTAGGTGGAAACAGTAGCAGCTGATTGATGTTGGGGGCTAGCAACATGGCGGATGGACACGGTGTGTGATCACCCCCGGCGGCACTCACGCAAGGAAGTAGGTCGTCACACATAGCAGAGGATACTGCCTTGCACAGGCAAGTGCAGCTAACGTGAGCCCTATCCGGGCATAGCCTGCATCAAGGCAAAACATGCAGGGCATAACGGCATTGGGAGCACTCTTGGCTGACACTGATTGCAGCATTGCACCTTGTGTCTTGCAGTCAGCTGCTGGCTGGCTTACCAATCAAGTTGGGTATGTAGAACAGCACATCTCTGTGCCGGGTAAACATTAGGTGGGTCATTGCGCCAGCAGCACCGTTCAGTGCCCCTGCTGTTTCTGTGTAATACCAGTGCTTCCTCCGGATCTGGAAGGCAATTTGGATATGTGAGTGTTCCCGAAGACTCCTAAATGTGTGGAATGGAAGTTTAGGATGCAGGGAGCCCAGGCAGAGGAAGGGTGGGGCAGGATCTGCAGATGCAGACGGAGGGGTTGGGAGGTGCTGAGAGTGCAATAACCCAGCCACTATCATCGAACAACAACAGTATCCTTTGCGCGGAGAAAAGCATCTTTCCCGCATCAGTTATCCAAGCTGACTAATTCGGTTGGCTTGCACCACCTATTATCAGCTGATGTGCTGATGTCCGCCACAGTGCGACACGTTCCTTGCGCTTCTGTGTGCATTCGTTGTGCGTCATCAGCTGAGTTCATTCACTCAGTCCGACGTGGCAGGGGTCGCTCGAATCTGACGATCACGTGCAAACGTGGCGCAGGAAGTTTCGAACAAATCAAGCCGCAATTGTTGCTCTGGAGCAGCATCCATCACAGCCCGCACAGTGTATCAGCAGCCACACATCCATCAGCAACCAAGCTAGCTTAGCAAGCAGATGATGAGGGCTGCTGAGCCTTCTGGGAGCTATAAAAAGTTCTTTGGGACCTCTTTCCTTTCAGGTGGGTGCTCCTTGGTTGTCTGCTGTGGCTGCTCCGTGACAGCTGTTCCGTTGCAGCACAGCTGTTCCATGACGGTACCTGTGCCCTGGCTGCTGGGCTGATTGATCACGTCTTGCTGATCGTCTCCGCAGACTTCACTCTCATAATATGCTGTGAGTCATCTGTGGGCGAGCAAGCCCCAGCACAGTATGGCAGCAGCACAGTCCAGCAGGCAACCGAACACGAGCCCGGCACCCCAAAGAAGTGCCTCAGCCCAAAGTCTGCAGCAGCTGCAGCAGCCACAGCAGGCGTAGTCCCGGTGGACGGCACCACAGACGCAGAAGCAGCAGCTGTTGACCCAGCAGAGGCCCCAGACTTCAACACAACCGCTGGGGACTCTCCTTGTAGCGGCCAGAACCACCATGGCGACCACGCAGATATCCTGCCCCAAAGCCCCCACAGGGCTGCTGCAACTGCTGGTGTGGGGCCTCTGTCTGCAGTTGCCTTGCAAAGGTCTGCCTCACAGGGCCACACTCAGGTCACGGCTGGTGACAGTGCAGGTCCAGTTGCAGCACCACAGGCTAGTAAGCTACGGGCCATTGCAACATCCTCAGCAGCTGCTGGCAACAGCAGTGCAAGCAGCAGCAAGGCACAGGGAGCCACACCAACCAGCAGCAGCAGTGCAGTGATTGTGATGCCCGTGCATGGTGAGTTGGGGCATGGTTTTAATCCCTCTTGCCGTTGCACGTTGCGAGGTAGAGTTGCTGCGGCTTTACTTGTGGGCAAACGTGTGTGGCCCTGGGAGTATGGCAGCAACCGCACCCTGTGGCTAAAGCATGCGGCAGTGCAAACCTTGGGATCGCCAGCTGGGCTGGGTATGGCTTCGGCATATGGCATAGGAATCAAGGCAGTGCTTCATCGTACACCCCAGCTATCCACAGCAGCGGCGCAGCAGCATGAAGTTGTGCAGCCCAGGCACATGACACGCTGTCCTGCTGTACCATGCTGTGCTGTGCTATGCTCTGCAGGTGTGGTCCTTGCCGCTGCCAGCCCATACTTTGAGACCCTGCTGCGGGGCTGGGCATGCAGCAACCAACCCCTGCACATGGTGGTGGGAGAAGAGCAGCTGGCGGCCGCACAACAGGTACGACACAGGCTCCAGCACCACTAGATTTGCTGCGGTGCTGTTCTAGGGGGGTATCATTGCATGCTGTCTCGTTCAAATCTTCCAGGGGTCTCACCTTGCCACTTGTTGAATGTTGTGGATGTGCTTCAGACCAAAGCGGTCAGGTTGTGCTCTCCATGCGAGCCCCAGACATGCAGAGGCCAAGCAGTGTGCATGTGAAGACGACCAACAGGTGTGCAAGGTCGTTTCAGGGCATCAATGTAAGAGAACTCAGTGTGCCTCATGTCTCAAGCAATCGCCTGTCCTGCACTGTACTGTACTGTCCGCTCATCCTGGTCCTGCTGCTGCAGCTGATGTCTTTCATCTACACAGGCAGTCTGCAGCCCACCTTGCCGCAGCCAGACCTCCTGCAGCTGCTGCTGCTCGCCGACCGCTTTGACGTTGCGCGCGCAGTCGCGGCCGCCCGCCGCGCCCTAGCCACCCTCAGCCCCGAATGCTTCGAGTGGACGACACTCACGGGAGTGTGGGGCCTGCCGCAGCATTTGTTTGAGGGGGATGGGGACGAGGCGGCAGCGTTGCGTGGGGTGGCGTGGGAGCGGCTGCTGCAGCTGTTTGGGGACTTGGAGGAGGCTTGGGCGAGCGCTGATGGACGGGCATGTGGCAGCAGCTGCCCTGGCGGGCTGTGAGGTGAGACTGGTCAATCTCAAAGTCAAAGCGCCGACACTTGACGAGGTTGACTGGGCGTTCTGCTGTGACAGGCTGCCTTGAAGTTCTTGACTGCTTTTCCACATGGCGTTCAAAACGCTTCCGGTTGGCAGCTGAGAGGTGGTCCAGTTGCTTTTTGAAGGGTGTCACCACCTTGGGCTGGTCTCAGCTGCACCTGTGCGACAGTCCAGAGGGAAACAAAAAGATGAACAGCCAAACATGTGTGAGTTTTCAGCATCGCTGCACAGGTGCAACATGAATGCAAGGCTCTCAATGCTGGCGCCGTGCGTCACTGCTGGGGGAGGGGGTCCTCACATGGTGTTAGCTCTTGAATGACTGCTGGATCAGTGCCTTATCCCTGTCTTCTGTCGCTGCCGCGCTGTTCCAACAATATGCTTGCAGTGCTCTGGTGGCGTCAGATGCTCTTGCAATTGCCAGCGAGAACACCACATTTGCAGCAGTGTCTTCCTGGATCGCCAACCAGCAGCACCAGCAGGTGCTGCTGCAGCAGCAAACCCCAGGCCCCCTGCAACAGCAGCAGCCCAGGTGCGCAGGCTGCGCATCTACCTACGTGTTGTGGTTGTGGCAGCAAGTGCCGGCCCTGGTGCTGCCAGAGGGTGCTGCTTTTCATGGCTTGTTAGCAGCTTTGGGCAGATAAGAATGGGAGCATGCTCTAAAGGGACACGGCCCGACAGATGCAGACATGCATCTCGACAGAGCACACCCAGCATGTCGGTGTTTGAACAGGGTTAGCAGTGTTGATCCTGACTGCCAGTCAGCGCCAGACTGCACCCTCACTCTTCGCCCGCCTCGGCTCCGTCTTCAGAACACCCCCTTGCCAATGCTGCGCTGCTGCTGCTGCTGCTGCTGCTGCCTGGCTCTTGCGCCTGTGGTCTGCATTGCGCCTTCGCGCCTGTGGTCTGCATTGCAGGCCAAGCCCCCAGGAACTCCAGCTGCTAGCAGCCTCCATCCGGCTTCCCGCCCTGGGCCCCTGCTACATGTCCTACGTCTGCTTACAGCAGGACTGGTTCGCAGCAGCAGTCGACGTGGCAAACCTAGCTCGCGCGGCCGCTTTTGCAGCAGCCGGGCCAGAGGTCAGGAAGGATCTTTTGGACTACACAGCCGCCACAACAGCGGCAGCAATGCAGGCGGCAGCAGTGGCTGCGCCCAGCCGCCAGGGCGGCCACAGCAGCGGCGGCAGCAGTGAAGCAGCAGCAATGGCGGCTGCGGCAGGGGGGCCTGATTGCGTTGGCAGCACGTTGGATGCTTGGGGGCAGATCGGGGTTGGGGGAGGGTTTGGCAAGTGCAGCTCCTGTGGGGGCGCGCAGCAGCAGCAGCATTGTGGGGGCAGCTCTGGTATGGCTGCTGGGGGTGGCAGCCGTGGGATTGAGCACAGGATTCAGCTGATGTCTCTGGCTCAGGCCATGCAGCGGCCACGGGCGCTGTCCACCAAGTAAGTGATGTGCTGCTGCTGGTGTTTGCTGATGTGGCAGGAAGGGCGCAGGAGCTACAATTTTTGTGCACAGAGCTTGGCATGGCAATGCTGTGCACCGCACAAGGGAGCAAAGAGCTTGTCCGGGGTGGGTGCCTGTCTGCGGGGCAGGCAGCTGAGCAAGATATTGGGGAACCGACACTTTTTAAGACTTTGACTTGTGAGTGTTGTGGCCCTCAAGCAAGGTCCTCAATTTACCATCTGCTTGTCAAAATCAGTCTGGCTTCAGTAGCAGCTGAGTCAACCACGCATAGTGGTGAGCTGTAGGCTTGTCTGATGCAGCTACCCCTATGCAACCTCCTCCTCTCTGTCCTGTCAGGCGTGCAGGGCAGTTCAGTTGGCGAGTGGATCTGGCATCTATCCGTCAGCTGTACGATGACGTGGCGGCAGCGGGCAGCAGGGACAGCCGCATCCTGCGCTCGCCAGCACACAGCTTTGCGGGGTATGAGTGGGCACTACAGCTGGAGGTGACACAGACACGTGGCGCAACAGGGTAGGTGGGCGGTGACTTGTGTGTTGATTTCCCCAGGGGCCTGCACAGCACAGCACAGCTTCATGGACCACAGTTGGGGGTGTACCCTTGTATATTCCTGCAGCTGGAGGTGACACAGGCACATGGCGTGACTAGTGGAGGGAGGTTGGCGCACATGCAGGTGGGAGGGGCGCAAAGGGGGGGAGAGCCGCGGGAGCAATTGCATTGCGTGGACATACTGTGTACGCAGACATGCAGCTGGAGACACAGACATGTGGCACCACAGGGTGAGCAGTCATTCACACGTGTCTGTCAACCAGACCTCAGCCACGTGGGTGATCGGGTCCCCCCTCCCCTACCTGCGTTGTGCCTGCCTGCCTGTCTGGTACCAGCCAAACTTGGCCAGACACTGATATGTGCTCAAACTTTGTACCTGCTGTATGCCTGCCTGCTTGGCGCGCCCGTTCAGGTTCGATGTCAGCAAGCCATGGAGCCTGGGGGTCTTCCTCACCTGCCAAGTCAGGCTGGAACAGCCGGACAATGCCAAGCAGCAGCAGCAGTCACCACTTACAGGCACAGCAGCAGCCCCAGCAGTTGCACAGTCATCTGCCTCCCTAACTGCAGCAGTGGGTGGTGATATCATTGCTGCCGGTGCCTCCCGGCGGCTGAGCAGCGGCAGCAATGGCAGCAGTGGCCTGGCGGCTATTGGCAGCAGTGACAGCAGCAGCAGGGTGGCTCAGCAGCAGCAGCAGCAGCTGGTGATGCAGCTGGTGGACTTCGGGTTTGTGTCTACGAGTGCAACCATTGCTGTTCGTGAGGCTGGAGGAAACAAGCGGATGGAGAAAAGCTGGGAGCATGCAGTGGTGAGTGATGGTGGGCGCAATTATGGCAGCGCAGGGGTTTCTGCCTCTGTCACTCTGGGTGCCAAGTGTACCACCCTGTCTTCGCCCTGTAGTCCACAATGGGGGCTTTTGTTTTTGCTTGGCACGCCTGCATAATAGCTTTGCAGTGGGTTCGGAAATGTTTTCCCACCCCCGCACGTACACACAAACTAGAGACATATGGCTATCAGGAACTGTGCTTAAGTCGTGGCGAAAGTGTTTGTATGACGAGTTATAGCAATTTACGGATGGCCCTCCCCACGCTCTGCGTTCGAGAGCCTTTTACAGCTTCTGGGGCTCTGGCAGGGCCAGCTGAGCCTCGGAAAATAATTTCTGTTGTTTTTTGGGCTTGCGGCTGTGCCTGCTGAAGGTCTGATTGTCTTTTTGATGCTGCTGTGCAGCTTTCTGCTGCTCTGCCTGACTTGCTTTGGCTTCTGTGTGCCACACGATTCCATAGTCTGTTTTCGACAGGGACTAAAGTTGAGGACATCGATGCATCTGTTTTTGTAAGGCAGCACCCCTCTGTGCTGCAGTAATTTTGAAAAAGTGTGTGTGTAGTGTGCAGTGCTGCCCAGTTTCTCCTGCTTAGAATGCCTGATCAGGCACCGGCACTGGTCAAAGTGTGACATTCAAACATCTGTTACTTTAACGGTTTCAACGGCCTGCTCTGTGCCCAGTGCCAGCTGGCCTGCCAGGCACTACAGGGTGTAGGAGCAGTAGGAAAGAAACAGCTTGCGAGGCTTTGGTCAGCGCAGGACACGCACGGTGAAAATAGCAGCCCCAGCTGTCTGGGAAAACATTTCCGAACCCACTGATGGGACCGGTGACAGCCGGTTTGTGAATTTGTCATGACGTCGTCCTGAACCTGTTTTGCCGGCTCTGCGGTGCCTCCATCACATAGGAAAGATCAATCATCATCGTTTGAGTGCGATCTGAGGCCTGGGCAGTGCTGCGCGACTATACTGCTCTGCTGTTTGTGCCAAGATCTGGGCTGCAGCAGAGGGCACTTCTGTATGTTGAACGCAAATGCAGTCTCGTTTGCACACATCTGATACTTATATCAAAGGCAATGTTTTGCAAGCCCCACAGCCCCAGCACAGCTGCATGCAGCAGGCGAGCATGACAGCTGGCAACAGTGCAAGCAAGATGGCAGCCAAGTGCTATTGCAGCACACACAGGAGTTGCTGGAGTCCGTCACCTGTCTGCAACGATATGGAGGAAGTACGGGGTCCCAGAAATGGGCTGATCAGGCGAAGCTGAGTTTCAGTGCAAGTGCAGTATCAGCGAGGCCCTTCCAGGCCAATTGTGTGCCAGCAGGTAAGCAATGGGCATTGAGGAAGCATGCAGGAACGGTATTCACATGCTAGAAGATACTTGCAAGTTGACTGGTTCGGGATTGCAGCCACACAGCAGCTGTCTTGAAGACTTGTGACTTGCAGCAGGTCCCTAGCCTCTACGTGCCGACACATGCAGCATGTGACACCAGCAGCAGCAGCTGCATTGCAGACCCCAGCCCTAGCTAGCACACTATAGAGCCTTCTTGTCACAGAAGCAGCATGCACGGCACATTTCAGCAGCAACCAGTACCAATCAGGTGGCTGTGTTCTTCTGCCTGTCTGCAAGGTGGTTGATGCAAGCGCAGCAGCGCCTCACATTTGGGAGGTGTTGACAAGGCCATGTGCAGGCAACCAGTTGCAATATGGTGTTGCTTTGAACCACAAAGTAAGTCCAGCACAGCTGTCTCTAGCGCGCAGGACAGCATCAGTCGTTGGGCCACATGCATGTACAACCCCCCTTGCAAGTACAAGTGCTGTGCAACAGCAGAGCATTGCACGAGCTGTGCGGGCCAGCTGCAGCATGGGGTGGTGGCAATGTGCAGTACTAGATGCCTGCCAGACGCAGCAGATCTCTGCACGCATGCCAAACTGGCAGAGTAAGTGCAGGTGCCACCTCCTCTATGTTGCAAGTCCGCATGGACTGAGTCCTCAACCATGCAGCAGCCGTCGATGGCGGCATGCCTCACTGTTTGTGTGGCCCTAAGGCTGTCTACACACCCAGTCTTGAGCAGCCGTTCTAGCCTCCCTTGCTGACTGAGGTCCCGTATGCTGCTGCTACCTGCAGGTGACCTTCCCAAAGGGGGGTCAGAGGTCGCATTGACATCAAGCTGCGTGCAGCCTTCCGAATCAGGCGCCACCCATTGCAGCTTGTTGGTGTTGTGTGGCTCAGCATCTGCAGCTGTCGGGTTGTTCACGTGCATGCCCCTCCTTGTCGGAGGGGGTGCAGTGCTGTACAAAATCTGTTGGTGGCTTGGGCAGTGGGCAAGCAGTGTAGCTTGCAGAACGACCCTGATTTTGTTGTTCTAGCAAAATGCATTGAAGGTTGTCACTGTTGCATGTATACTGCCTTTGGGGCCAGCAAAGCTTGCTGCTGTGTTGTACGCACATTGGTGTCACTGTACCCCATTCTGGGCAAGGGGCCATTGGAGCCAAAATGGGGCCGTTGGTGCCTACGCGCACAGGCCACAAGTCAGCCTCAATTGTGGTGTGTGGTCTTGCCCTAGTGAGTTGTGCATGGTGCCAGGGTGGCACGTCCATTTGGCCGGCGGATGGCAACTGCGCCCAGATCAGTGGGTTCGGAAATGTTTTCCCACCCCCGCACGTACACACAAACTAGAGACATATGGCTATCAGGAACTGTGCTTAAGTCGTGGCGAAAGTGTTTGTATGACGAGTTATAGCAATTTACGGATGGCCCTCCTCACGCTCTGCGTTCGAGAGCCTTTTACAGCTTCTGGGGCTCTGGCAGGGCCAGCTGAGCCTCGGAAAATAATTTCTGTTGTTTTTTGGGCTTGCGGCTGTGCCTGCTGAAGGTCTGATTGTCTTTTGATGCTGCTGTGCAGCTTTCTGCTGCTCTGCCTGACTTGCTTTGGCTTCTGTGTGCCACACGATTCCATAGTCTGTTTTCGACAGGGACTAAAGTTGAGGACATGGATGCATCTGTTTTTGTAAGGCAGCACCCCTCTGTGCTGCAGTAATTTTGAAAAAGTGTGTGTGTAGTGTGCAGTGCTGCCCAGTTTCTCCTGCTTAGAATGCCTGATCAGGCACCGGCACTGGTCAAAGTGTGACATTCAAACATCTGTTACTTTAACGGTTTCAACGGCCTGCTCTGTGCCCAGTGCCAGCTGGCCTGCCAGGCACTACAGGGTGTAGGAGCAGTAGGAAAGAAACAGCTTGCGAGGCTTTGGTCAGCGCAGGACACGCACGGTGAAAATAGCAGCCCCAGCTGTCTGGGAAAACATTTCCGAACCCACTGTTTGCTTCTCTTGCATGCAGTCAGGCACATGGCTGCATCAGAGTATACCCTTAGGTGTGTGTCAGGTCAGCAGCTGCTATTCACTTTGTGTGGTGCTCTGCGATTTCATGTCAGCACGTGCACTGCATTGTTGCTGCAGGTGCGCTACCGTGCCAGCTGGGGCTGGCCCAATTTCCTTGACGCACAGGCAGTCGGCTGGGACGATGGGCTGTTTGGTCGCTGGCAGATCGACGGACAGCTCCACCTGAGTGCCCGTGTCAAGGTGCTGGGCTGAGCATCGTCAGCAGCGACAGCAGCAGCAGCAGCAAGCATGTACGAACCCGCAAGGGGCTGTGGGTGGGCCAGGGCAGCTCAGTGGGTGGTGCTGACGATGTTTTTTGGGTGGCTCTTGGCGGCGGGGCAACAGGAGGACCAACACATACCACAGGGTAGAAGCTACCGGAGAGATGAGTGGGCTGCAGCTGTTGTGCACATCCAGCCGGGGCACACAGGTTGCTGCACACACTGAGGGACTGGGTTGCGTTCGAGACAGCTTTAGTCACCCATCCCTTTACTTTTTTTGCTGAAGTGGGTGCTGATATTGAGTGTCGTGTAGCTGTGCGCGCTGTTGGGAACCAACAGGGGTTTCAGTACCGTGAGGAGCGCAGTGTAAGGGGCTTGGCTGTCGTCTTGGAAAGGATTCGGCAGGTTTCAGGCCAAACCACAAACAAACCCTAGTGCCGGCCTGGTGCATGACACTAGGCTGTGCGGCACCCGTATATGTGTTGTGGTGTGCTGGCATGTCTTGGGAGTGATTGGTCAACCTTCTCAGTGAGTGATGCTCCCTGCAAGTGCATGTGGGTCTGCCAAGTAATGCCATTGACCACAGCTGCTTCGTGCAGTGTCTGAGTGGTGTCAGGTAGTGTGATGGCACAGCGGAAGCTGTGTCGACTGGTGTGCTTTCATGCCTAGCTGGTGTATCGGTGACATTGCGCGACATCTGGTCGCACTTGTTTCCGATTGCGCTTTGTACATAGAGGTCTTCATGTGTTCAGGGATTGAGCATGCTGGACATGCATGCTCCGTGCTGCCAAGCACGCAGAGCGGAAGTTTGAGGCATTGCCTCTTGGCCACTTTTGTAGTCCATTTTATAGGCATTGGTGGTGTCGGCCTAGTTCTGTCAGGGTCAGCCTGGTTCTGTCTGGAGTTCTTGCGCCCATAGACGGGCGGTCACTGGCAGACAGTAGGGAACACGGACTGTACAGGGCACTTATTCGCTTCTCAAGTATATGCTGGTCATGACTGATTCGTGGTGCCTTGTTGTGACGCCTTCTTCAGGAGACCTGAAGCCAACAGGGCTTCAGATTTTTTTTCCCTCTGTCCGAGGACGGGGGGGGGGGGGGGGGGGGGCTGTTCAGTCTCACAAGGAGAAGTATCAATCAGTGTCCGTCCTGTACATGTAAACAATGGCACACACACCGACAACTGTGAATGGCTGGCATGTGCTCTTGAACTTCATGGCTACAGGTGCACAAGGACTCCTTGTTCAACTGGAACGGTTCGCGCTGGCATGTGGGTGGTGGCTGCGTTGCTGAGTCTACAAGTGTTGCTGCATCTTTTCCCTGGATTGATTCTGTTGTAATATGGACTGGTTGGTCAACTGTGTACACAAGGACAAGGTGCGTGTGTTGAATGGCGGCCATGGCAAGTGCCACAGTGTGCAGCACAAAGACATGTTGTTGGAAGATTTGGGAATGCAGTCATCAAAGATGGTGGGCTAGCCCACAGACAGTGCCACAAACAAACCAATGGCATTAGTCTCAAAGGCAAGTGTAGCAGCGCGGTTTGTAGTGCCAGGAAACGTCACAGTGGTTTTGTTCTTTCCCTTCTTCAACATCACTTTGTTTGCGCATTTGCGCACGCCAGACACACGCAGACCATGCTCAGCACAGGCTGGCACAGCAGCAATGCATCAACCATACACACACCGCTCTCCCCCTCCCAGGAGAAGACGGAGCTCAGCAAGAAAACTGCAATGTGTGTGTCGGCAAGAGCAAAACTAATCAGCACCCGGGATCAGGGAATGCGCGACAGTCAGCCACATGTCTCAGTGACTTGCACACAACTGCAGAAGTCGGGAATCTACCACGGCTTGTCAGCCCCAAGACACGACTGCACTGCACTGCACCTCAACATCACAAGCGAACTGCCAACCACCACCCAGCCCCAGCACAACCAGAAACGGCACCTCCAAGGAGAACAAGGAACACGTCCAGAGCAGCAACCTTGGATATTCAAGTCAGCGACCAAAGGGACCAGCCTCAGTATGGACACGCACTTCAAGGTAGCAACAAATACTGCTACTGTTACTGTTACATGGTTCAGGCTGAGCCTGAACACCCCGTGGGGAGCCAACGAGGCTCATGGGGCATCAGCATCCTAGAACGCATCTGATTAGACATCGTAGTACTCATCTGAGAATGCACTGACGAACATATCGAAAGCAGTGGGGGCCAACCCATCCTCAGCAACACCCATGAGGGTATCAGCTTACTCAGCTGACAGCCCGTCAGCAAACAAAACCTCGAATGGAGGGTTGGACCAGATACATACACGGCTGGTCAGGCCAGCATGCAGCCAAACCACTTTTGCACCAGGGCACTGAATAGACATGTGCAAGGAGCGAAACAAGGCAGGAAGCCTGCAATCAGGGTTGCCTGGTAAGAATCACACTGCGCCACATACAGGCGAGAATCGGCCGAAACACCGCGCCAATCGAAGTGCTGCTGCAAGGCAGCAACAAGGCGCTTGACACCAGCATGCCCTAAGGCATCATGCATACAACGCAGAAGGTCCCACCGGTAGTGCAAAGGGGGACAGGTACGCCACAAAACAGAATCATCAGGGGCATGAGAAGCCACCTATAACCAGCCAGACATGCGGGGTTGCGGCCAGGCTCTATGACGCAATGCACGGGCCTGCCTTGCAGGGCGAGCCGCCAGCAACGCCAGCAAGCATTTCCCCAAAGCAGCATTTCCAGCAGCATCCGCATCAGCAGCAAAGCAGCGCAGCAAGCATTTGCAGCAAAGCAAAGCAAATCAGCAGCAGCAAAGCAGCAAGCAAAGAATCCTCGTGACCCGACAACACATACGACACCAACAGGTCATCAAAGTAAGGAGCATTCAAAGCATACTGCTGAATAGGGACATGATCTCTGAGCTCCTCAAGGTTGGAGAAGACAACGCCACACCCAGGGCACAGCCACTCACCACTGGGGACAGTGGACATGGGCAACATAACACAGCGCAGTTGAATGCACTTGTTGCAACCAGAGCAGATGATGAGGTTATCAAACCCACCAGGATCACCACACACAGCGCACGGCACAGCATCCAACTCAGCCTGCTTGTGTGCATGCTCAGGCCAGACAGATCACTCACAACAAGAGACACAAGAGGCACATGCTCAACCTGGTCCGACCGAGTCGGAGCCCTCGGGCGTCACAGGCACATCACCTTCACGAGACAAATAATCCGCCACAACGGCGCAACCCCTTGACATTCTGGGGCAGAGGCAGGGCCTTGACAGCCTCAAGCTTGTCAAACACAGGCTGATTGCCCTCAGCAGACACAAGATGCCCCAAACAAACCACTTCCTGCACACAAAAGCGACACTTGAGGGGGTTCATAGTGAGCTTTTACTCCCTAGTGCGCCCGTACCTCAAAAGGGCTACGCCCCACTTAGTCCGTCAGAGTGTTTGGGGGGGGCTGCGCCCCCCCAAGCCCCCCCGCTTTTACCTGGGGGGGCTACGCACCCACCCAGACCCCCCCGCCTCTCTGGCCTCTGTGCGACGTCACAATGAGATCCAACTCAGCAGGCAGCACCTGGCTTCCATGCTTGTCTTTTGCCGTTTCTATGGTGGTGACACGGTATGGTGTGTGCATGAGTGATTGGTACCTCAGGCATGATAACTGCATGGACGAGCTTGCATGCGCGATGACCCTAGTCCTATCGTGAAGGAACACACAATGCAATGATCCGTGCTGCACAGACTGATAGCAAGCACACACATTCAGAAGGCGGGACGGCTAGATCAAGTGGGTGAGGCCCCCGCATAACGTTGCTGTGGGTGGGTGCACTCTGCAGGCTGCAGAAGCCAAAACAACATAGACAGGGCAAATGCTCATATCTGCTGGGTGCAGTAATACACAGGGCTATGTGTTGCACACCGTGGGTGGCAAAGCTGGAGCCTAATCAACTCCGAACAGCTGCAACAGAATGATGAAAGTATCTACGGTTGTCAGGTAGTGCAGTAGACGGTAGCAGAAACCGACTGTATTGGGGGATGTACTGCATGCTACAGCAGGTTGGGATGACAGTCACACTATCAACGTTTACCAATCAGCAATGATGAATATGGTGTTCACTACCAGCACACAGGACACGATGGTGCAAATAGAAAGTGGGGCACAGACTGAGGTGGGTGATGACTTTGGCTATGCATGCACACGTGCCAAGTCATGCCGTTGTCTGGCACGTACCCTATTTTCAATGGTATAGTTTACAGTATCAATATTATCCAGCATGTTGCTACGTGACGCTGCGCAAAGTGGTACTGCTGCTGATCGATGGTCCCTTCGGGCGAACGAGCTAGTGCTGCAAAGGGCAATGGCACAAACGAAGCACATATTTTTATTACATCAAACATGCGTGCGTGTTTCTGGTCGCCGCCGGGGCGTCTTGAAAAAGTGGGGTACTGCTGCAGATGGATCACCACTTCGTGTGTGCAGCATAGTGCTGCAACGGATCAGCTGGGACCGTATCGGATGTATTTGTATACAGTATATGACATTGACAAAGTATCAGCAGCTTCGGGGCAGTAACCAAAAACGCAGTGTAAAATGGTGTCAGTGGGGCACTCAAACACCCAACGAAGAGACTCCAGCTGAGCGCCAAACTCAGCTGAAAAGGCGAAGGTGTCGTCGATGTACGTCTTTGCACCCTCAATACCAGCCTACATAGTACCCATCAACCGTTGCCAAGTCGCTGGCGCAGACTGCATCCCCATCACCGTACGGCAGAACTCAAAGTTGCCATGGGGTGCACTTTCAACCACAAGGGGGACCCTCCATCGACATCATACTGCACAGCCGTCTGTGCGCCCACAGCATTGCCTACACATGGCACTTAGGCCTGATCCTCACAACACGAAACACTACAACACATCACAACAACGGCATGTATGCCACCTGCTGTCCTACCTAGGGGCACAGCACCCCACTCTGAGCCAGCTTAGTTCTGCAGCCAAGCTGTAGTTCACCCTGGTAATAATCCTATACTCCACGAGCTACTGGGCGACCACCCTACTACGCCCCCTCACCTCCCCTGCCAAGGGGAGGACAGGGACAGGTGAGCAACAGGGTGGCACCACAGTACCCTTTCCAAGCGTCCTTCAAACCAGCCTAGATCATACAAGCACCCCAAAGACCAAGTGCCAGAGAAGCACACAAGCACAGTGGCGGGAAGTATGAAACCCTCCAAGCAGCCCCATGAACCAACACCACAGCCAACAAGCAATCGTGCCACAAAGGCACGCCTTGCTCAGGTGCTAACCACGGTGAGGCCACCTTGGTTGTGCTCTGTCTTCTGCTACAAGGAGCAGAATTCATGAGCCAACCTATTGACAGAAAGGTTCTCCTCTCTCTCCTCGATGATCATTGATGCATGTCTGTCCAGCAGGACAGCAGAGTTCATCACCACATTCTTGTCCTGAGGTACAGCAAAGATCTTTTCCCTCATTAAGACATACCTCTCCCGCACGGCAGCAGGAGGAGCCACATTCTGTGGTGCACTAGCAACTTTTGGTGCCACCGACAACAACACATGTCTCTCCATCAGTGCAGCAGGAGGAGCCACATTCTCGTCCTGAGGTACAGCAAAGACCTGTTTCATCATCAACACATACCTCTACATCAGGGCAGCAACTGGGACCACATTCTTGTCCTGAGGTACAGCAAAGAGCTGCCTCCTCATCAGAACATACCTCTCCCTCACGGCAGCAGGAGGAGCCACAGTCTGTGGCGCAACAACGGTTCGTGCCACCGACATCAAGACATTCCTCTCCATCAGTGCAGCAGGAGGAGCCACATTCTTGTCCTTGGGGACAGCACTGCGTACTAAACAGGTTATTAAAACATGTATCTCCCACAGGACAAGCCAAAGCCACCACATACTTGATCTGGGGAACAGCAAGTTGGGGGGGAAAAACCAACACATGCCTGTTCGTCCATGCAGCAGATGGAACCCGATAACCCAAAACCTATCTGTTCGCAGCAGCTTTTGGTAGTACCGTCATCAAAACATGACTCTCCCGCAGGGCAGCAGGAGGAACCACATACTGTGGCACAGCAACTTTTGGTAGTACCGTCATCAAGACATGACTCTCCCGCAGGGCAGCAGGAGGAACCACATACTGTGGCACAGCAACTTTTGGTAGTACCGTCATCAAAACATGACTCTCCCGCAGGGCAGCAGGAGGAGCCACAAACTTGATCTGAGGGACAGCACTGCCCGGCATTACAGACGTCTTCCTGACCACAGCACGTGTCTGCCTCACCACAACAAGCACCAGAGGAGCAACATTTGCCGTTGCAGCAAGCCTCACCAGAGGGGCAGCAGCCGCCATCGCAGCAAGCCTCGCCACCACTGCAGCATGTGTCATCACAGCATTCAAAGCCTGAGCAGCACCCTTGGCTAGCCCCACACATCCCTCCAGGCGCCTTGCATGTTGTTGGGCCTGTGGCACAGCAGGCAGCACACAGAAAACACTGCTACTGTTACTTTTTTTGACAGTTGAAGAAGGGTTTGTGCATACATATCCACACATGCATGCATGCAAATCTCCCGTGTGATAGGTCAAGTTGCTGCCTTTTCTTGCTGCAGCATCAAGCTGCATAGGGCCGTCACCGTGTGACAGCAAGTTGTGCCGGTTAGGCTGCAGGCGCACACAACCAGCTGCTTCACAAGCTTATGCATGCAGTGCAACCCTGGTATTACTCCCCAAAGGAGTGTAGCACCATCTTGGCTGGCCACATGGTCTGTCTGTTTGCGACAGGACTCACCTCTTGACAACTTGCCAGAAGGATTGGCCATCAATAGCTCCCAAAAGTATGGATGGCCATTATTGTGGGTGCTCCCTGGGTGGCCCTTCTCATCTTGACCATGAGGGTGCTGCAGCAACAGGACACAGCTTACTTTCAGCAGTTGCAACAGTTGATCATTGCAGTACATCACAGTACAGTACAGTGCAGATTGTGGACGTTGGTGCTGCGTACAGGGTGGCACAGCAGGTGCCAGCCTGTGAGTGGTTGAAAGGAGGAGAAACTACTGCAGAGCTAGGGTGCAGAGCGCATCATTACGCATCTCCCTCCTTGCCTGTTGTGGCGTCACATCTGCTGCCTCACGGACAAACTTGTCCTTGCTGTTGTTGGCGGTTGAAACTGGAACCAGCGCCAAGCACAGCAGGCATGCTATCGTCGCCAGCAACAGACGAGATGAGATGGTAATTTCATCTCAAGTCCGCACAAGCCTGCAACTCGTCAAAGCTAGCAGATGTGGACGCTTCAAGCTGTGGCTTCGAAGCTGTCAGTAAAGCAAGGATCGTCGTGGTAAGAGCGTTTCGGCGTTGCAGAAGGTTTGAAACAGCAAGGGAGCAAGAACAGGTGGTGGGTTGTGTTGCGTAGTGCACTGTCATTCGGTTTTCGTAGGAGGGACTGACGTTTCTTAGCAAACACAGAGGGCGTTGCGTACATTACCCGCACTTATGTTAGACAAGCAAAATACGGTTGCAGTGCCACCTCGGTGCTGGAAGCTCTTCTTGTACCTTCAGCATGTTCTGCTCCTCCGCGGCCTGGCTCTCAGAGTCTGTTGTTTGGCTTTCAGCTCATCAGATGTCTTTCGAATTGGTCCAGCAGTGAGCGTCCAAAGTCGTGGACGACTGCCACATGCAATCATCTAGCAAATTTAAATTTAAATATTTAAATATTACTTGCCCATAATCCACGTCTCTGACAATGCTTCGACGTCAAGTGTTCTATATTACACCCTTAAAGATCACTGCACTGTGTACTGGTCATGCAGATAACCATGGCGCACATCATGCCTGCAGCTGCCCCTTCAAGGCTTGCTCCCAGGTGCAAGGCCTACCAACGTTGTGTTCAGAGTGCATATCACAGGCATGTCTTATGTATCCTTGGAGATACGCAGGAGGCAGCAACATGTCTCACCGGTAGGTTGTAAAGGGGGGGGGGGGCAGTGAGTTATGATGCGCTGTGGGGGAGACAAGGGCAGGGCCTTGGACGTCCCTGTCGACAGGGAAGGGTGAGTGTGGGAGGGGTGCGTAGGCAGTGCCATGCCTGCTGCAAGGGACACACTGAAGCAGGGAATATTCCTAAAAGGCGCCAAGAGGGAAGCAGACGTGGGAGACAGGGCGGGTGTGCTTCCTTCCCACCAATGTCTGCATGTAGCGCCCTACTGACCGCCAGGTGATAAAAATCACTATGACGGGTACTACTGTCTTGAGGGCTGACTCACTGCATTATATTATTTTAGTAATTATTATTTTTTCCTTCCAACGCTGTGCCCGGCCGTAACTATGATACCGCCAGTGTCCTGGTGCAGCGGCTGCTGCAGCCACATCCAATTTCTGGACACTGTCTGTGCCATGTCAGCAGCTGCGAAATCTGACTGCCAGCCATGCATGCCATACCGGTATGGTGGCTGCTGCCTTTCTCCAGCGCGACCTCTCCAAAGTAATGGGCAGCCCTCCTGATAATTTGAAGCATTTCACAGAGATCTGTTCAACACGTTATCTGCTTCTGCCGCTGCTGTTTGTTTCTGCTGTCATTGTCATGGCCATGCATGTTCATGGCCATGGGCATGTCGTACCTGCAAACACACGTCGGCACTTGTGAGCGCTCAACACAACTTATCGATTTGCACACTTGTACATAAATATTGGATTCGGCTGCATGCTCTCCCTTGGAGCCACGTCATACCCCCGTGAGTCATAGACGCGACACAGGGTGCAGAGTCGATGGCATTCAACAAGGCAGCCTAGCATGTTTCGGAAACAGTTCCACGTTTGATCTCGTTTAACTTTCTCGTCGCTCACGCCTGATCCTTAACAAAGCTCACCACCGCTTCTCTGAATCAGTACCAATATGGCAGGTCCCAAGGCTTCTTCTGCTGCTTCTGAGCAGCAGCACGGCCAGAAAGTCAAGCAGCAGGGCTCGAAGCCCGATCCTATCAGCTACAAGTCCAAGCTGATGGCCCCAAGCGACCATGATGACCTGTCTCACCCCTCAGAGGCCGCTGACCAGGACACCAACATGCCCAAGCTGGCCCCAGTTGAGGATGAGGGAAGCCCACCCATGGTGCCCGACACCCCAGCAGGTGAGATAGAGCAGCCCCTGAGTGCAGGAAACGTACCTCTGTTCGAACATATGGCGCCCTGGGGGGGGGGGGGGGGAGGGGGCACGCGGTGCACGTGCTGCAATGTGCAGCAGCAGGAGCTGTTCTTCATATGCATGCATGTGCATGCGTGTGTTGATGCACCTGCGTGTGCATGGGACTGCTTTGAGGGATGCACTGTGATTAGCCAGTGCTGCTGCTGCTGCATGCATGTGCATGTGAATGCACACATGCACTGCTTTACAAGAGCCCGTCGCGGCTCAGATCCAGCGAATGCATAGCTCAACTGCGTGGGTAGCAGTGCCTGCTCTACGCCCGTTGAGATGCAAGCCTTGAGTAAGCTTGGGTGCCAGCAATGCGCGGGGATGCTCATGCACGCCGCGCTGCATCTAGCCAGCTGCTTGAAAGCAAGACATTGACTGCCAGCTTTCACATCTGCTCGCTTTCAATCTGTGCAGGTGACTACCAGGCCCCCTCCACCCCAGACCAGTCCAATGAGCCCATGGCTGACAAGGAGGGCTTCATTCCAGTGGGCAAGCACGCACAGCAGGTAAGGCCTACTAGGTTGGGCAGATTCTGATATTCTGTAGTTCAGAACCTCTGGGCCAGTTATGTGCCAGTCAGCCCCAGGGGGGGGGGGGGGGGGGCATAGTGGTGGAATTCAGAACATGTCGCCTTGTTACTGTGGGCAAGGCTCCATCGGGGCCCGGGGCCGCCTTGAAGGCACTGTTGAGCACTGCTTGGCAGGTGTTGTGTCAGAACCTCAGACCTCTGCCTCACTGAGGTCTTGGCAAGACCAGCCCGCCTACGATTTGTGCCACCGCATTTGTGGGGGGGGGGGGGGGTCACGGTCCAGTGTTGATGGCTTTTGGAGACCTGCACTGCCTGTGATGCTCACAGCCTGTGAGGCTTCTGTCACTGACATGACGGTGGCACCATGCCATGCTGTGGCACAGGGTTGGACATACTGTAGTAAGGTCACCATATGGCAAACAGGTTGAGATTTGGGGGGATAATGTTTCCAAACTGAATTATTGTATGCATAAATGTGGGCAAGTCTGAAGCCCCTTCCCTCCCTTCCTCATGTTTGCACAGGCGTCTTCCACTGGGGCTGATGTTGATGAGGCTGGTGGCAAGGACACAGGCAACATGGATGCCGGTGCAGGTGGGTGGGCTCAGCGTGATGTGTTTTTGACTCATAGTACAGTAACAAGTCACTCAGTGTGAGGGGAAGGGGGCCCACCCAGGGGGGTTGGATGCCATGACAAGTTGTCACACATCAACGCTTCAGCCGCTGGGGTCGGATGTTGTTGCTGGCTGCTGGGAGGCCGGTGCTGGTGCGACAGACAACATGGAGGCTGGTGCAGGTGGGTGGGCTGCCTTTCAACTTGACTGGCATAGTCACCTAGTGGGAGGGGAGGTGGGGGTATGTTTGCCTGTGCTGTGCACACTGTGGCACTGTCAACAGCGTAAGATAGACCCTACGGTGCTTGGCAGGGGAAGTGGCCCCGGGCTTTGTGACTACCACAGGCTACTGCAGTGTGACTGCCCCAGGCACTATGCCGGAGGGGGGTATGATCGGCCAATGAAGACCAAGGCCTGACCAGGGCGACGGCCAAGGGTGCCCGATTTGGCGCCTGCCACCCTTGACCGCGGGCACTGACCACCCTTGGCCGTGACCGGCCAAGCATGACCGCCCAAGCCTGGCCAGTCCGGGGCGGTCAAGGGTGCCCGATTTGTCGCCTGCTATGCCTAATCGATCGGTCATGTGTGGTCGCTCAGGCTGGCCAAGCGTTGCTGCGCAGGCATGGCCGTGGACGAGCAGTCAGGGTTTATCGGACAGGTGCAGTTGCTGGCTGACCTTGAGTTCCTTACTACACTTGTGCAAAATATTGCCCAAGAAATGGACACCAGCGGGTAACAGCAAGCCGTGTACGTGGCAGTCCTGTTGTCACAAGTTGTGGGAGGCAAAGCTGCCATGCAACACACAGCAGCCATGCAACACACCCAAAGAAAACAATCAACAGCATCAGACCACTCAATTGGCTGCAGGACCACGCCAGTGCTGCCAGGGGAGCTGGCTGCTGTTTACGCCATGGATCCTTAGTCAGCACACCCATAGTTGACCACCCTGGCGGAGGACTGCTGATAATTGCTGCTGAGGCCTTCTCTCATGGTTCGCTGCTGTAGCTGCACTCGTATATCCCTCCTGCTGGCCATGATGTTGAGGTAAGGAAACTTGTCAGCACGCCCCTGTGCAGAGCAAACAGCAGGGCATGCAACTGTCATATAGCAGCAGCAGCAGGACTGCCAGGATCTATTACACTTGGATAAGTCGCACAACAACCTTCTGCCGCAACAGTGTTGCTCACCATGTGCAGTGGCAGTTAGATGCAGTTTTGAGCCTGAGCAGGAATGCACTGCAGTTGCATGACGCACACCCGTCAACACATGATGTCGCGTTACGACGGGCACACGTACTGGCACTGATTGTGGCACAACAGCTGCAGACAAGCAGCAGCACATAGCTGTTCAAGCTGGTTCAGCACAGCAACACTTACCAGGTCTTCGAAGGTGGTTTCCACATGCAGGTGCCGCACTGGCTGTGTCCCCGCCTTGCACCATCACCAGCTCTTGTTCCTGGGTATCTTGTTCATACAAGGCCTGCACTGCGCCCACTTGCTGGCTGTAGTCCTGCCCCTAGGTGGCTGCTGCTGCCCTCTTGCGCTTTGGGATGGCAAACAGGGTGTCGACAGGCTCATGCTTGATGAAGGCCCTTGCCTGCAGGGGTTCATGGCAAGGTGCAGCAGTCTGTTGTCAGTTTGTTTCCTCTATAGCTGGGCCATTCCTGCGAAGAACAACCCATCTCTGATGACTGGTCAAACATTTTCTAGCCACAACATGCTGATAGAATGCAATACCCATAGTCACTGACCACAACATGATGGAAGCCTTGATAAAGCAGTGGAACATACCCTAAAGGCGTGCAGTGTCCATGTCGTGGCAGCGCAGCTTGTGCGCCCAGCTGCTTGGGGGCAACCACGATGTGCTGCTCAGGACAGGCATGCCTGCAGGGGGGAACATGGTACAACAGGCAGGTGGGAGTATGCTTGATGCAAGCGATGCTGAATCTTCCAACTGTGACAGCGCTGTTGCATGCTAGCAACGGTGGCTGCATTGCTTGCATGTAGGCAACAAGGCATGCAAGCAACAAGCCACTCCAACAGGTTGCCTCGAAAAGGGCCAACAGGGTGCCTTGCAATGTCAGCACCTTGACTAGATAGCCATCATTGCAGCTCAGTCTATATGATGTGACAAGCCATCACAGCAGCCAAGTACCCCCCCCCCCCCACCCAGTGTGGTGACAGTGCTGAAGCCACCCAGCCACCCCCAAACAGCTGTCATGATGGTTGGCGGGTACGATCGTGCAACTCTACGCCCATAACTTACGTTCGCATCCTTCACTTGTGCACCCGCATCTTTTGCAGGCTTGTTCACATTGCTTGTGTGTGTGTGGAGCTGTCCCTGTTAGCACACAGCACAACACAGATTATGTCCCAACTGCCTTATCAACTCAGCCCAACAAGAGCTGGCAGAGAGTGTGTGGCTGTGCTTGCTGCACCCTTCTCAGGCACACGGTGCATGTTCTGACCACCAGTACTGCCATCCTCCTGTAAACATACCTGTGCAGCCGCACTTTCCACATGATGGCTGTGACTGCTGACGTACATTCTGTGCGATAGAGCACGTCGCAGCTCAAAAAGTATCTCCGATACAAGCCTGGTGGTGTCAAGGCTGCCTGCATGTCGTTGATCTGAGGTGCCCTGTTGCTGCTCAGATCTGAACAGTGCTGTGCCAGTAGATCAGCGAGCAGAGAGCCCTTACAAGGGTCCAGAGGTAACATTTATTGAATGATGGCCACATTCAAGACAGCAATCCACGGCCTAGTGGGCTTGAAAAGTGGATCGAGCATAACCGACTGCAGATGTAGTCGAGCTTGAACGAGCGCAAGGCGCAACAGCGAGCCGAGGACATGGTTCCAATGTCTGGTGGATGACATGCTGACGCCAAGCTCTGGAAACCAACCCTCAACAACTGACAGGCTGTCACAGTGTCACACAAAGTTTGACTGAAGGAGAGCTGCCTTGCCAGATGCTTCATATTTCTCTGTTTGGGTGCGCAGGATCACCAGTGGTTAACACCCCTACTCTCCCTGTTAGAGCATGCATGCAGTGCACCTGAAAACGACCCTGCAGCTGCAGCTGCAACTGGCCAGGCATGCATATCGGTATGAAGCACAGATGTGGCAACAAAACGAGGGCGGTGTCACAATTTTGCAATGATCACCTGTTCCGTGATACTGCATCATTTAGGCAAAACGTTCACACTGCAGAGGCGGCAGCAGTGTAGGCAGCATTGGTGGTGAGCCCACGGGTGACAGGCCGACTGCAAGCACTGTGCCAGTGCCCTGCACTGATGTCGGCAGCCAGGAGCTGTATGTAGACGTGTTGACACAATGAAGCATAAAAAACAACACGCGCTGCGGCCCCAGCCTGCAATGGAAGCAGTGAAGTGGTCACTGCTGTCACAGCAGTGTGATGTCGACACCAGGCGCGTGGGGGCGGGAAAGAGCTGCAGCTGGCACACGCTGCAGTTTTGGTGACCTTTGGCATGTATGTGTTGTTGGAGGCCTGTCAAAACGACAGCTGCACGGGCTGTCAAAGCGTTCACCAGCAACACTGCTCAGGGGTAGGCCTCACTGGCGCTCACTGCAGTTTGGGTGTCCCTAGGTATGCATAAGTCAATCAAAATGGCGCAAAACGGCAGCGGCACAAGCAGTGTATGTGTTATCCAGTGAAGTGCCCCTCCCTGCAGCAAGGGCTTGGGCGTGACAGTTGTGCCAAACTGGGGCTGCACGTGGGGTTTCCGCTGGCCCTCCCTGCAGTTTTGGTATTCCTTGGCATGCATAAGTTCAGTGCAATCACCTAAAACCACAGCTGCACAAGCTGTGGATGTGTTATACAGTGAAGTGCCCCTCCCTGCAGCTAGGGCTTGGGCGTGACAGTCGTGCCAAACTGGGGCTGCGTGTGGGGTTCCGGTTGGCGCTCACTGCAGTTTGGGTGTCCCTAGGCATGCATAAGTCAATCAAAATGGCGCAGAACGGCAGCGGCACAAGCAGTGTATGTGTTATCCAGTGAAGTGCCCCTCCCTGCAGCAAGGGCTTGGGCGTGACAGTTGTGACAAACCGGGCTGCGCGTGGGGTTCCAGTTGGCGCTCCTTGCAGTTTTGGTGTTCCTTGGCATGCAAAAGTTCAGTCACCTAAAACCACAGCTGCACAAGCTGTGGATGTGTTATACAGTGAAGTGCCCCTCCCTGCAGCTAGGCCTTGAGCATGACAGTCGTGCCAAACCGGGCTGCGCGTGGGGTTCCAGTTGGCGCTTCCTGCAGTTTTGGTGTTCCTTGGCATGCACAAGTTCAGTGCAAACACCCAAAACCACAGCTGCACAAGCTATAGATGTGTTATACAGTGAAGTGCCCCTCCCTGCAGCTAGGGCTTGGGCGTGACAGTTGTGCCAAACTGGGGCTGCGCGTGGGTTTCCAGCTGGCGCTCCCTGCAGTTTTGGTGTTCCTTGGCATGCACAAGTCACTGGCAGTGCAATCACCTAAAAGCACAGCTGCACAAGCTGTGGTTGTGTTATCCAGTAAAGCACCCCTCACTGGAGGCAATCCGCCTTGTGTGCCGGACGGCAGGTAACTATGCACCTACCACATTGACCAGCAGGCATCAACGTTGCCCCAGATGCCACAGTACAAAGCTATAGTGACCTAATGCTTCATGTATGAGCGAACAGGGCTGGTCGCTGGAGCGGTTTTTGCAACATGCACTTGCAGCTCTCCCCCCCTTCCTTGCCTCTCTTTCCCCTGTCCTTGCCTCTCTTTCCCCTGTCATTGCAACCTCACTTCACCCCTCCCCCAATCGCCCACCCACAGGTCCCATATCCCCTGAGGTTCTGTCTCAGGACACCCCCGCCGGCCCGGCGGCCACGGTGGCCCTCAGTGACCTCGAGAAGGAGGCACTGGCAGAGCCCTCAACAGCAGACCTGGTAGCAGCATCTTACGTGTTACATGGATATATATCTTTTTATTCACGAGCACTCGTCATTTGGCCCCTCCACAACAGCTCTCCCTCCTGCCCCCGCCCCCTGCACACCCTTTTTCTCTCCCACAGGTGCTGTGCCCCCTGAGGTTCTGTCCCAGGACACCCCAGCCGGTGTGGCCCTCAGTGACCTTGAGAAGGAGGCCCTGGCAGAGCCCTCAACAGCAGACCTGGTAGCATCAGCAACAGGTGCCTCTCCCCCCTCTGACGACACACCCACACCCACAGAAGACACACCCACAGACAAAGCAGCAGCAGCAACAGCAGCAGATGAGGATACTAGCCCCACCTCAGCAGCACCAACAGCAGCCACCGGTGTGCAGCTGCTGCCAGACACTGAAACCAACCAGCTGGCCAAGGGCGGCACTGCTGCCGCCGACAGCAGCGGCAGCAGTGGCGTCACTAGTGACACCACCAGCAGCGGCAGCAGTGGCCAGGGCGCCAAGGGCGCGTCCGCCGGCGCTGCTGCTGCTGACGCATCCGGCAACGACAGCAGCCTGCCTACCCCAGCAGCAGCTAGGAAGATGGCCGGAGGAGAGGAGACTATGTCACCAGCAGCAGCAGCAGTAGACGAGGGCCGCGCTAAGGCTGCTGCTGCTGCTGAGCTGCCCGAGCAAGGTGGGGAGGGGCCATCCATAACCCCGGCTGACTTTGCAGCTACCGGGCTGGCAGCATTAGAAGCAGAGGCTGATGCTGCTGCTGCTGCTAAGAGGGGTAGGGGTGGCAGCAGCGGCAGCAGCGGCGGCAGCGGGGGTGGGGGTGTGGACCGGATGTCGTCTGTTATGACCGACAGGACGGACAGTGGGTGGTATGACCGCAGCTACAGCAGCATGCTGCCTAGCAGCACTGTGGAGCTGGCGGGGATGGATCAGGCACCAGGTGGGGAAGGAGGGTAGATACGAGGGGGGAGGCAGGGTAGGCAGGAGGGGGAAGGGAGGGTACTCAAGAGGGGGGACTCCGGGAAGGTAAAGTTGGGAGCCCCCCCCCCCCCCCCCCCCCGGGGGTAGTTAAGTAGGGTGGAGTAAGGATGGAGCGGCTGGGTGGCTATGCTTACGCAGGCAAGGAGGGGAGGTAGAAAGGGGGAGGGGTCACGCTGCCCCCTACCTGCGCAGAAAGGAGGGTGTTAGGTCTGGTCGTTTGCTGCTGGCTGGTCTGCCTCTCAAACCAGGTCAATGATTGTGGCAGTGATAAGGTGTTGTTAGCACTAAGCTATAAGTCTTGAGTGTTTTATCTCTGTCCTGTTCTGTGGTGACAACACTGCTGGGTGCATTCAGTGGCTATATAGCCTAAAGGGCCTTGATTCAGGCCTTGTGGCAACATCCAAGATGCTCAGCACTTACCCAGTTAGCTGGGGTTGGGATACTATCCCAGGCAGCCAGGTTGAATTTCTGGGGGTGGTGTGAATGCAGATGCAGGTCATTCTGAGCCTGCAGAGGGGTTTGACGTTCTGCATTTGAAAATCAGCTGCTGTTTTCATACATTTCAAACCTGGCAGCTCCGAAACGGTTTCCAGGACAATCAAGTTGGTATGGATGGTTTACTTTGGGCAGGAGTTTTGTTTATTTGAGGCAGGGGTGAACAATTGATGAACGATGCCACATCAATCGTGCAATCAACAACAATCGTGCCGCAGCCCAGACTCGCGACTGGTGTTGTTAGACAGAGGGCGGCACAGAAATGTCATGCTTACGGGGCTACGTTCCTCGTTGCATGCATCCCACAGCCGTGCGGGTGGCTACAATGAGGACAGTAGCCACGTCAGCATGTGTTGACTTGCTTGCTACCTCAGCATGTGTGACGTAAGTGGGCTTGCTGGGCACCCAGTCGTCTGTCGGCTGGTTGTGCATGCATGAGCAGCTTCACTTGAGCGATTGTGCTGTGCTACACGGCCGTGCATTGCTCGACTGAGCTGTAAATGCATGTGGATCAGCCCGGTGATGTGTGCAAAGTCTTGCTGGGATATGCACCTGAGGGGAATTTGTTTGGCCTCGGGCATACTCGGTATGTGTGGAAGGGGGGGTTGCCACGCCATGCTGATGTGTAAATTTTCCTTGTGGTCAGCCACTTGACTGAGTTGAGTTTGTCCATCATGCACAGCATGGTGTTGTCCTCTGGCGTTGTTTGTCTCCACCAGGTCTTTGACCATGTTGAGACTCAACAATGCCCGGAAAGTAGCGCCTGCTGGTCAGACATGCTAGACCAATGTTGACTTACTAGGCCAGTGGCGAATGGCTTATTTTGTGTGCGTTGCATCATGCCTGTAGTGCATCTGTTACAACTGTTTGCGGTGCAGTTGGCGAGTCCCCCTTCTTGACTCGCGTTGTGCTACTTCATTTTGCAGAGGCTTCCCAGCCTGGAAGTGAGGGAGGGAGGATGTGGCCTCTCGGCTTGATTCATGGAGGGTCGGTTCCCACAGCTTCTCTAGTTGTTTTTGGATTGTTACTTTGCAACATAGTCTGTCTCACCTTCAACGCTGAAGGTGTAGCATGCGTTCATTGATTGAGCGCCCCCCCCCCCCCCCCCCCCGGGCCTCTCATATTTCCATCTGCACTCATCTTCGCCATTTACTGTGCCAATCATTTTCCCACCGGTGGTCAATCTACTTACGTGTTTCTACCCCATGCTCTCCACCTGCATGATTGTAGCTTGCAACAGCGGCTTGGATGTCCTGCAAGCACAGTATGGCTGGCAGTACTTTCAAGCATGGCTCTGGCAAGCTTGATTCAGTGTGAGGGTGATTTGTTTTTTTTTGGGCTGATTGATGCCATGCCATGGCAAGGAAGATGCATCCCCCCTCTTTCTACACCCCGCCCCCCTCCCCTGCACAAATTGGCATGACAGCTGTCAGGTGTTGGCTGTGCTTCTCGGAGTGCTGGGTGATCTTGTGCAGCAAGCTTGCAAGATGCATCTCTGGATCATATGATCCAGCAATCCAAGGAGTACTTGAACTCGAAGCTGCCAGCTGGCAGCTTGCGACCCCTCTCCAGCACGGTTGCCTGCCAGGTAACAGGGAGCTGAGCTCCCCCCCCCCCGCCCCCCTTTACACTATAGAGCCTTGAGTGAGGGGACTGAACGTAATTTTCCCTCACTCATACTGCCTGCATTGCCACATCTCTTTTCAGTGCATGAATGCTTACCGCATGCCATGCTAGTAGACATGCTTACCAACTTGGCCTCTTTCACCGTCACCACCACACCTCGTCCCCCCCCCCCCTTGTTCCCCCACAGCCATGGAGCCTCTGAGTGAGAAGAGTGAGGAGCCATTCAGTGAGGATGGTGACGCTGCCCGGCGCAAGAGTGAGGACAGCACACAGCCACAGAGTGAGAGCAACGTGAGCAAGACAGTGTCCCCAGTCCAGCGCTCCCCACAGAGTGAGAGCAAGGATTCCGCATCTGCTGAGTCAGCATCTGCTGAGTCAGCAGATTCCCCACCCCAGCACTATGGAGCCCTGGCTCAGGCTCCTGCAGTGTCAGATGATCCAGCAGCAGTACCTGCCGGCACTAGTGACACAGCAGCAGCAGGGGGTAGCGACACAGCAGCAGCAGCAGCAGCAGCATCAGCAGCAGGAGGCAGTGGGGAGAGGGTGTTTGCAGGGCAGGGCAGTGGGAAGGAGAGCGGCAGGGGAGGGGTGATCGTCTCGGCAGCAGACCTGTCAGATGATGCATCGATTCAGGTTTTGGGGGATGAGGAGATTCAGGACATTCTGGGGCAGGGTGGGCAGGAGGGAGGGGAGGGTGGGGAGTCTTCAGCAGCAGGTGGGGGTGGGGAGGGTGCCCCTGCCAGCGGTGCAGATGTATCTGCTGCTGCTGATGCAAGTAAGGGGCTGCTATCCTCAGAGGCAACACCAGCAGCAGGGGAGGCGACAGCAGCATCAGCAGTAGCACCCTACATGCCTGCAGCAGCAGATGCACCAGCAGGAGAGGCAACAGAGGGAGGTGACAGCAGCAGCATTGGTGGGGGTGAGGATGGTCGTAAGGCTGCCGCTGTGGATGCCCTGCCCTTCCCCCTCAAGGTGTTTGACAATGCTGCCAAGTCTGTGATTGATACTGTGGCCGACGCAGCGGAGGCTGTGAAGGACACCCTGCTGGGCCCTGACATCGACATATCCGGCAACTAGAGGGTGATGGGGTTGTTGAACAGGTGTGAGAAACTGTGAGGGTGTTGGGTGGTACTACCGCAGGTAGTGTGGGCGTGATGGGGCAGGAAGCACACACTGCTGGGCCCTGACATTGAGGTGTAAGGGGTGTGTTTGTAAGGGTGTTGAGCAGGTGTGAAATCGAGTAAGGGTGTTGGGTGACAGGCTGATGCAGCAGAGGCAGTGAAGGACACACTGCTGGGCCCCGACATCGAGGTGTAAGGGACTAGGCGCAACCCACCCCTCACACCTGAGGGATTTGCTCAGCAGGTGTGAGATAGAGTGAGGGTGGTGGATGATAGAGTGTACTTAGGCTGACTCTGCAAAGGCTGTCATTGTAGTTTGAGGGGTTGGTTCAGCGGTTGTTGAGCAGGTGTGACAAGCTAAGAGCGTGTGTGGTGATGGAGTACACTCAGGTTTGATACTTGGGGCTACCCAGGCTGTCAAGGACACTCTGCTGGGCCCTGACATTGAGGTGTGAGGAGCTTTTGCCAAAAAAAGTTTGCTTTCTGCGGCAGGTGTTGAGGGCGTGTGAGGGTGTTTGGTGGTGGTGAAGTGTATTCAGAATGCTGGGCATGATGGTTGTGGCTGCAGAGGCTGATGGCACGCTGCTGGGCCGAGACATCGAGGTGTAAGGGGCTGGTTTATTCTCCCTTTGGTGTATGGTCAACAGTGTGTTTGCATAAGGTGTGAGGAGGTGTGCGGCTGTGCAAGGGTGTTGGTCATGTTTGTTGAGAAAGATGAGAATGATGTGATAGAGGTGTGAGGGTGTGGTGTGTGGAGTGATGCTGGGCGTGTACATTCAACGTAGTTCAGTGGCATTGCTTGCCAGCATGGCCGACAAGGGGCCCCCTTGTGCCATGAAGGTTGTGAGGTGTGTACCGGGGTGTTGGTGGCTGCCTCTCTGGGCAGGGCTTGGAGCAATTGCAATGTGAGCCAAGTGATTGTGTGTTCCTTGTTTGTATTCCAATGCACCTGGTGCAGTTGATGGACAAGGGCGGCCGTTACTCCCGGAGTCACGAGGTGACCTCGTGTGCTGTCATAAGCTGTTTGTTCCAATCAGCCTGGTCAGCCCAACATATTGCTGGCTCTGCTTGGTCCGAACTTGGCTGAGTGTCATTTTGTGAATGTGATCCCTAATTCAGCCAAGTTTACCTCGTGTATGGCTTGTCAGGTGGCTTGGTGTGGTGACAAGTCGCCAGCGTCCAAAGTATGTCCACTGCTGGTGTCGCAGCCTGCTGCTGCGACGTCCACAAGATGGAAGTTTTCATATTTTCATCGTGTATGGCTTGTCAGGTGGGTTGTTGTGGTTGCAGTGTCCACTGCTGCTGCTGCTGCTGCAGCGTTTTGCTCCGGCATCCACTTTATGGAGCAGTGCACTTAAATGGGGCTGTATTTTGTCCCCTCTGGTAAAACAAGAATTGGGGTATGGGTTTCCTGCTCAATTGTATGATGAGCCAAGTGCCGTTGTGATTGCTTGAAGGGCTGCATGGTGTTGGTCCGCTTGGCTTGTTGGGATGCTGTGTGGAGTGATGTTGTGCCTGTGCGCACCCTTTTGGTACAGTTGAGGTACCCCTCTGTGCAAGTTTGGGGTGTGTGGCTGTGTATGCAAATGTGGTATTCACAAACGCAAGCACGTGCAGTGCCATATGCAGGGCACAGGCGTTTGTAATTTTCAAGTTGTTGTACTTGCAGTTGATTTGCTACAAATTTGGGGTAGAATGTTGCTGCCAGATTTTGCTTCAGCTTACAATTTTCATACGCTGCTGGTGTCAATGCACATTGCTCACACCGTCGTGCCTGTATCAGCATGTAGCACTGATGCAACAATTCTGCCACCTGACATGCTGCCGGCCTTAGCGTCCAGCGGAACATCACACAGGACATGTTGCACACCCAAAGCACAGTTACCGCCTGGCAATTGAGGATACGGCACTACATCTGAAGTGTGCACATGTGGCATCAAATACAGTCTGTGCTGAGCACAGCTCTGTAGGCCTGCAACAGCAACGTTATCTTCAACAGCAGCGTCATTGGCAAATCTCACTAACGAGCATACCCTTCCCCAACCTGAATGACGCTGTTTGATCCAAACTGTAGCTTGGATCAATCTATGTCCTGCCATCACTGACCAGCTCCATGATCTGCTCAGCTCTAGCAGCAGACCTCCAAGCACCCCAGTACTCCACCTGCAGCAGGAGTGCACAAAGCAACACACGTAATCATGAGTTCACGGGGGCTTCTTGCCTGTCAGCTCAGGGTTATGTCACATGCAGCATGTCATCGAATCACAAATGTCAAACACTTCACGTCATTTCGTGACATCCATCAATCTCTGTGCACAGAGCCACGCATCAGCAGTACCATGGGGTCCACTGGACATTTGACATGGGTAGTGACTGACGGAGTTTCAAAGCCTGTGCAACAACCCCACACCCAATCAGTCAGGTCACCAGAAGCAGACCCCGCGAGCGCAGTTGACAGCCGCGTTGCTCACCTGTGTTTTGCTACCCTTTGGCGCTGTTGTGTACAGCACCACCCACCGCAAGCGACCCTGCTGCTGCTGCTGCTGCTGTTGCTGTTGCTGCTGCTGCTGCTGCTGGGCTCCAGCAGCATCTGCAGCTGCCCCCTCGTCGTCGATGAAAACCATATGGACAGACCCTCCTTTGGCCAGGCTGTTGCCCTGCTTCTGCTGCAGCTGGACCGCCGCTGCTGCATCCTGTTCGGCGTGCAGCCATGCCTGTAGGTCTTCTGCATCTGGGAAGGGTCCCCAGCCATGCACATCCTCATCTTCATGCACTTTCAGCCTGCAGAACAGTTGGTATTTGCTTAGTCATCGCTTTAGTGATGATTTTAGTCATGAACAGACAGTAAAGGCTCCCCACCGATGAAGGCTCCCCAGCAATGCACATTCTCATACTCATGCACCTTCAGCCTGCAGAGCAGTTCACACATCAACGGCAGCAGCTTAGTCTTGGTTTTGACATGTTCATGCCCCCCCCCCCCCCGGGGCCCACCTCCCACCTGGCCCCCCTTGGTACAGATAAGTGACCGTCACTTATGGCATACGGTGGGGTACAGTGAGACTGCTTACCTGCCGCTGCCACCAGCATCCTGATTCCTCCATACGGCTTCTGCCCTGAGAGCTTGGTGAAAGTCAGTATTGCTGTCAGCTGCTGCTGCTGCTGCTGCAGCAACCTGTGTTTCGACCTGACACCCCCCCCCCCACACACACACCTGCACGCGCCCCCAGATGCAGGCGATTGACAATTGACGAATGAAGTTAGGCGATGTCCCTTACCTGCTGCTGCCGCCAGCAGCCTCCCTAGTTGCTGTCTCCGAGGCTTCTGCTTTTAGGGTTTGGGTGAATGCCAGGGTCACTGCGCACTACCCTTGCTGTGTGTGTGTTGTCTTGACCCCCCCCCCCCCACACACACACACACTACAGACAAGTGACAGACGGTAGGGTGTGCGATGCCCCTCACCTGCTGCTGCCGCCAGCATCCTCCTTACTCGCTGTCTCAGAGGCTTCTGCTCTTAGGGTCTCTGTGAAATCAGGGTCGCTGTCGGCCTCTGCAGCGGCAAAGCCCTGCGCTTGTGACGGTGTCCGACCCAGAATGTACTTTGCCAGGAAAGCCCCGCACGGCTGCGTGTTGAAGTCTCCCCCCCTCCCCCGATCCCAAATTCAAACAAGTGTGACAAATGGTGCACCACGGGGGGTTTGTGATGCCCCTTACCTGCTGCTTCCCCCAGCATCCTCCCTACTCGCTGTCTCCGAAGCTTCTGTTACCACTTCTTGAGTGAAGTCAGGATCGTTGTCAGCCGCTGCTGCGGCAAAACCCTGCGCTTGTGACGGTGTCCGGCCTAGGATGTACTTTGCCAGGAAAGCCACACGTGGGGGCAGAATTGGGCTGGGGAATTTCGGCTGGGGGAGGATGGCTGGGGGGTAGTACTGGTATGCTGCATACTGGGATACTGCGGAGGCTATGTGTCGGACGGCTGGGTCGCGATCCGGTAGGGTGGGGCCTGTTGGGGTGCCTGCAGGTTAGGGGGAGGGTGGGGGTGGGGGGTGGGGGGGGTGGGGGGGCGTGGGCGTGGGTGGGGGTGGGGGGTGGGGGGGCGTGGGCGTGGGTGGGGGTGGGGGGTGGGGGGGCTGTCGTTGTTGGGGTGACAGGGGGGGGGGGGGGGGGGACGCCACCCTGGGGGTGACAGGGGGGGGGGGGGGGGGGCGCAGAAGAGTGCTTTGGTATCCTGGTGTTGCTGCAGCAGCTGCGAGCGTGGCTGGTGCTGCAGCTAGGCTGCTGTTGGTATAACAGCCTCAGTACAGCTGGTATGGCAGGGTGCATACAGCACAAGGCCCAAGCTGCTGTGAAACATTGAAAGCTGTCTTACAAGCAGGATTTCATTATCATAGCTGGTGTCAATTGCAAGAAGCAGAAGCCTGTAGACAGCCAGTCAAGGCAGAAGACTTAGAAGCTTGCTGCTTGCCAGGCTGGTGACATCCCAGTGTAAACCTCTACAGGCTGCAGATGGTAGATGGACATGTTGCAATACTGCTGCTTCATTCGAATTTCTGTCTTGATCGTGATGTTGAACGGTGCACCGCTGTATGTTGCATACCTGGCTTGCTGGACTGCAGCAGCTTGCGGGGCCAGCTACTGCTCTGCAGTTGGAATCCATGCGGTAACTCGACTGCTGCGGCCTGTAAGATAATCTGCAAGTACACGTACTAGAAATGATCAGGCTCTGCCAGCCGGAGATCCCTGTTTCTGGTGTGCACAGCACTCCATTGTCAAAGCAGTAGAGTGCCCTTCTGTGGCCTTCCTGCTCACCAGGAGCGTCCAAGCCAGGAGCGTCCGGAACGCCATTGGATTGTATTATGCTACTATTTGTTCTGCAGTGCGTTATGCGCTTTGAGGGTGAAAAACAGCTTTGGACCTGGTCAAATTTGGATCGTCTCGCATTCAGAGCGCTGAGGACGAACAACAAGCTGCACGCATTGACATGCTTCTGAGTCTTCTAATTCGTGACTGCGGTTGCCTGTTAGGAGACCTCGATCAGGCGACACCCGAAGTCCCTTCCTGCCTTTGAGACCTAGCAGGGTCCAACAATGCAGTTGTGGAGTTGATGGGACTGTACCAGAATTGTAAGCTACATTGCAACGCTGCATACTTTCATGCCTATATGACTTCTCAACAACCAGTGTTGTTACCACCAACAGCTCAAACGGCAGGGCCTCGGTGCCAATTGGCTTGCAATTGCAAGCATTGGTCAATTCACTGGAGAAACAAGGAGGGGGGGGGGGGGGGGGCTGCCGCCAAAGAAATACCTCACCCTGTTCAGTGGAAGTACCGTTTACAATGGATAGCACAACAGCAACATCATGGCATCACCTTTGAAAATTAGCTGACACACACCCATAAATCGATTTTACTACCGTACCCCCGATTCAAACCCAGTAGTTGTACAGCACCATGTCAGCAGTAGCGCAAAGCGTAGGCTGGTGCGTGCCTGGATGATTGGGGAGCAAAGCTTGACCATATGCATGACCACAGATAACACCCTGACCAACCAACACACATAACACCCTTATCAACGAACCCTCATCGACACAGTTGACACCCTTACCAATCAACCGTTATCAACACAGATAACACCCTTGTCAACCAACCCTTATCAACCAACACGCTGAGCAACACATCACCCTGCTCGAACTGGACAAATACCGGGATGTCCGCCTAGCTGAACCCTGCGCCTCGTTGAAACCTTGCTGACATGCGCGCACCCAGCCAGTTGGGTCTGTGCCTGTTCCTGTTCTCTGTTTTGTTTGCCAGCAAATGCGTGGCTACGTTGGTATGACAAGCCACACATGTACCGTTTGTTATGAATCACAGCCCTTCTCTTGTAGGCTTCAGGGAACGCCACATTGATGACGTATCAGCACCAGCACCAGTTAGACAAACGGTTGCTACCTGAACTCTGGCCCCTGCAGCAGCAGCAGCAGCAGCAGCAACAGCAGCAGCAGCAGCAGCAGCAGCAGCAGCAGCAGCAGCAGGGAACAACACTTTGCCTTGGCCGCAAGACAGATCCAAGCTGGGCGACGGTTGGACAAGCTCTGGACCTCCCTGTTACAGTTACAGTAACAATGGGCACTGACCATGCTGCTCAGCAGTCGTGCTTGGCAAAGCTCTGGACCTGAGTCATTCCCTGGTTGTGGACCTCAGAGAGTCCTCACCTGTTTCACTTGCAGATGATTTGAATTTCAGGGGCAACAGCTCGCCGCCTGAGGCATTGCTTGCTGCTGCTGTAGAGGTCTGCTGCAGGCTGGTGGGCCGAGTCCGACCTGACCAGCACACTGTTGCCTTGGTACCCATTGCTCAGAGTTCGGGTGGGGATGTCTGATGTCGAGTGATCTGTCACACTTTGTGCATCCAAGGCGACGGTTTCAAGCCCTGGCGTGGTCATGCCCGGCTCTTCAATGCTGCCCTGCATAGTCTCCTGTGAGGCGGTATTACCCATCGCGTTGCGTTGGAACGTTGCTGTTGATGTCTCGATATGCAGAAACGGAACGCTTGTGGACGGGAAATGCTGGATTGCCCGCATGAGTGAGCTACTTGGACCCTAAGGCACGTGCCCACACCTCGGACGATCGAACTGATGGCACTCACATCGGACGAATCGAAAAGAAGACATAAGGCCTTAGCGAAGACGTTTGATGCCTCTGATAGAACCGCGAGTCAATTACACACGCCATCGAACGGGCTGCAACAGTCCCGCACAAAATCACTCAGCGGCTTCCCTGTTCCAGGGTCATCGCCAAGAAGACACCTTGGCGGATGCTTCTCTCAACGAGATCAAGGATGGCGCCACCAATCCGACTGATGTCATCATTCGGACTATGCCGCCACTTCTGCCTGGTACTGCTGCCCGGTACTGCTGCTGCCCCTCATAGCACCACGCCTGCTTCCGACCAGTCCCACCGCAACTCGTCTGCTGCGTGCTGCTGCTGCTGCTGCTGCTGCTGCCTGGGCTTGCTTTCACCCAGGTTGGTGACAGGCACCCCCACCTTGCCCACCGCGCTCAACACCGCACGCGCAGAGTCACCACCTGCACACACACGTTCAAAACACGATGTTATAAAGCACACATGTTGTACAATGTTATAACAAGTCCAAGATGCCAACGACTCAACACCTAGCGTTGACAGTGCGACGTACAAAAGGCAGGTGAAGCAACACAACGCGCAGACGGCAGCAGCTGCAGGAGCAATTCATGCAGCAACCCTGAATTGCTCCCACAGCCATGCCGTCTGCGCGTTGTGTTGCTTCACCTGCCTTTTGTATGTTGTGCTGTCAACCAGCAACCGAGCCGCCCATGTGGCGCCTCGCAATCAGTTACATCCGGACGGCAGCGGCAGCAGGGCGGCAGCACCTCCCACCCGCTTGCTGCTGTGCATTGAGGATAGCTGAGCCTGCTGCGTTCTGCTCTGGCTGAGCACAGCAACACCAAGCTGTGCAGAGCTGCTGCATCTTCGTCGTGACTTGACTTCATCTGACTCGCCCACCCTTCAGCAACAAGGACGGGTGTATCCCCACCAAAGGGTTTCAGCGGGCTCAACCCTGGTAGGCAATGCCATTGATGCATGGCGACTGTGTCTGCGTGTAACAGATTCACCCCCCCCCCCCCCAAAAAACGCTGCCCAGCCGGACCCATTCTCCCCTTCTGTCCCTACCTGACTCTGCCAGCAGTGTTTTGATGAGCCCCCCGCTGCTCCTTTTCACTGTTGAGAGCCAGCAGCTGCTCCTGGAACGATGCCAACACCTGATGACAGCACAACACACAGCACAGCACATCAGCTACAGCAAGGGCCGTGCAATGACGGTGAAAAAGGCGACCGTCACCTTGTGACAGTGGTGGTGGGGGCGCTATAGGGCGAGTTGTGAAAGGCCTATTTGCTGGCTGTTGCTGGTCAGGAACAAGGAGAGTTGACTGCCAAAGTACATGAAAGGGGCAGGCTGACAAACGCAGCTACGCCACTATTCAGCCAACAGGACATCTGAATCAACCGTCAAAGCTTCTCCACGCTCCCTCCGCCACAGCCCACCCCCGAAACAGCCACTAGTTACCTGTGCGTTGACAAGTGGCAGTTTGCGCAACACATCCCGTATGCGTTCACCGCGGGGCAGCCAGGTGGCCCCCCCCTCCCCCCCCAGCCCCCCTCCTGTTGCGTCCACCTCTTACACCCCCACCCCCACCCCCCTTTACCTGTGCGTTGACGTGTGGCAGTTTGAGCAGCACCTCCCTGATTGGTTCACTGCGGGGCAGCCAGTGTGCCAGCACCTGACGCAGCAGCTGCAACACATCAGCCTGGATGGTGATGGATGACACCTGAGACACGATAACACACCAACACAGCAGCAGCAGCAGCAGCAGCAGCAGCAGCAGGAAAAGAGACACATGAGCATGAGACACAGCAGCATAAGCACACAGGACAGCACATCAGCCTGCATGGTGATGGATGAGACCTGCGAGAAGCTTGGCAGCAGCAGCAGCAGAGGCAGCACATGAGCGTGAGACATGGCAACATAAGCACATGGCAGCACATCAGCCTGGATGGTGATGGACGACACCTGAGACATGTTACCACACAAAACAGGCAGCAGCAGCAGCAGCAGCAGGCACATGGACATTGCCGCCACAGCATAAGGGCAGGGTAGCACATCAACCTGGACAAACTGTGATTAATGACACCTGGCAAAAGGGCGACACACACTTTAACGGCACCCCCTCCCCTCCACTTTCCCTCCCTTTCCTCCGCCCCCCCCCTGCTTCCTGCCAAGTCACGTTCTCGCCCTGCCCCCCCCCCCTCCCCCGCACTGTCAAGACCATGGCTGCCTGCAGCACATGTGGCAGCAGCCGCCCCTCCCCTCCACCTCACATATCCCCTCCCTCACACTGCCCCCCCCCCTCACTCTTTCCCTCCCTCACTGACTCCCCCCCCCCCCGGGCATCACCTGAATGGCCCAGAGCATTGCTGCCTGCAGTATGTGTGGCAGCAGCAGCCCCTCCCCTCAACACCCACTGCACCTCCCGTCCCTCTCCTTCACCCCCCCTTCCCCCGCCAAGTCAAAGTCCCCCCCCCCCACCCCCCAATCACCTGCACCGCTGAGAGCATTGCTGCCTGCAGTATGTGCGGCAGAAGCAGCCCCTCCCCTCCACCTGACAACACCCCCCCCCCCCCCCCCCGGGGCCTGCCTCTCCCCTCACCCCCCCTCACAACACCCCCCTCCCCACCTGTACCGCCGACAGCATTGCTGCCTGCAGTATGTGTGGCAGCAGAAGCCCCTCCAGCTCAGGGTGGCTGCTCTCAGCCAGAGACGCAAGGAACCTGCAGCAGCCACGCATGCGTCAACACATTCACGGCATGTCACGAGTTAAGACACCAGCACAAAATGCGAGTAACCTGCAGCCACGCACGTGTCGACATGAAAAAGTATGCACCAGCAACAAGGAAGAACCCAAGCCTAAGGGCACCTGGGACATGGCACACCACAGCCCCTTCACCACAACAGCACTAAGCGCCCCCCCCCCCTCCATGCTAGCCCGACCCCTTCACGTGCGGCAAGTGAGAGGCTTCTCAGTACGGCGTCGAGGTTTACCCCTTCCTGCGCAAAGGGGATTGCCAGCGTAGTTGCCCCCCCCCCCCCAGCACACCCCGCCACAGCAGCACTCACATGCAGATCCTCGTCGCCTTGCCAGCAGACTGCGAGTCCGGCCAGCACACCCCCCGCCACCACAGTCCCCATCAGCGCATGCATCGCCCCCGTGTCATACTGCCACAAGGTTTCAATCACAGACTCCTGCTCCGCTGCTGTCACCCCCCCCCCCCCCCCGCCACCACCGTCCCCATCAGCGCCTGCATCGCCCCCCCCCCCCCCAAAACAGCAACCCCCCCCCCCCCACACACACACACCCACACCCACGCCAGCGCACCCCCAACACTCACATGCAGATCCTCGTCGCCTTGCCAGCAGACTGCGAATCGGGCCAGCACACCCCCGCCACCACAGTCCCCATCAGGGCCTGCATCGCCCCCGTGTCATACTGCCATAGGGTCTCAACAACTGACTCCTGCTCCGCTGCTGTCACCCCACCCCCTAGAGCAGCAGCAGCAGCACTCCCCGGCGGCCCCGCCATTGCTGCAGCTGCTGCAGCCGCCGCTGCCGCGCCACTGCTGCCACTGCTGCCGGGTGACACCGTCCCCGCCCTCTCTACTGCCTTAGTCAGAGTGACCATATACTCCCGAGTCATCTCACGAAGTAACGTCTCTTCAACTACCTCCTCCGAGAGCTGCTGCTGCTGCTGGCCGCCGTTCATTGCTGCCACATTGCTGCCACTAGCCGCCGCCTGCTGCTGCCACTTCGCCCCCAGCCGCTCATGCATATGCGGCAGCAGTTTGCTCAGCACCGGCAGCAGCCAGGGGGGCCGAACAGCCCGTGGACAGCTGCCCAAAAGTGACGTTATAGAGTGACGGAATAACACTTTCAAGTGACGGTCCTCCATACAGTCAAGGTTAGTCACCAGGGCCTGTGGGATGATGCCGGCGAGGCGTTGGTTGTACCAGAAACCTGGGCCAAGGTGCAGCGCTGCAAACTGCACTGTGAGGTAGGTTGACTCCCGGATGGATTTCAGCCAGTGCCGCAGCGCAGGCAGGTTTGCACCTGGGGGGTTTTGAGGAGGGGGTTGAGGGGGGGGGGGGTGAGGGTGACTCTCGGAGAGCTCAGGAGAAAAGAAGGTGGGGTGCAGCGCTGGCTTGGGTGCAGGGCTGCAAACTGTACTGTGAGGTAGGTTGACTCCAGGATGGAGTTGAGCCAGTGAAGCGGCGCAGGCAGGTTTGCACCTGGGGGGTGGTTTTTGTAGGGTGGTGGGGGGGGGGGGGGTAGGGGCAGCAGCAGAAGGTGGGGGTGAGCGCAGAGGGTGAGTGGAAGCCCAAGCCATAAGGGCGGCAGCAGGGGCAGGGTGGTGGAAAGGGGAGGCTGGCGGAGTGAGAAGAGCGTAGGTGCAGCGCTGCAAGCTGCACTGTGAGGTAGGTGGGCTCCTGGATTGATTTGAGCCAGTGAAGCAGCACAGGCAGGTTTGCACCTGAGATAGAGGGTGAGGGGGTGTAAGCTGAGCGGGGAAGGAGTATGTGCATGATGAGGGCAGGGTGGGGATGGGCACCCATAACGAAGGGGGAAGGGGAAGACAGGTGAAGGGGGTGATGATTGTGAAATCGCCACCCACAGCCACCCCCGGGCGCTGTTTGCTGCAGGGCGATGCTGTCCACCTCCTCCGATGGCCACCTATGCAATCCTTGGTGGTTTGTCTTGTTTGACTGATTGACTAGTCAAAAGTACTGTGCTGGCAAGACGGATTCCGGTGAGCAGATATGGATACATACAGCCCCTGAGGAACCCTCTGATGACACACCTGCAATGGTTCCCCCGTCCTCCTCCAGCTTTTTTGCCTCTTCCCTCACCCCTCCCATGCGCAGCGCCCTCTCAACAGGGTCCATGCCAAACGCAGGCTGCAGGGCAGACAGCTGGGCCTGCAAAGATAAGGCACAGAAGCAACCATACATGCGGTCACAGACAGTTAGTCAGTGACAGATAAACACAGAGATCAACAAAGAACACTGGGAATTCCAAAGCCTCCTGAACAGCACCAACTATATATTACTCCCGCCAGGCCTTGCTGCATACGGCTGCATCTGTATCCTCTGACTGGTGCCCCCCCCCCCCTCACCCACCCACCCACACTCCCCATCTCCGGCTTTGATCCCCCCCCCCCCAAAAGCCCAACCCACCCAACCCCAAGCCACCCTCCCACTCACCCGCATCTCCGGTGTTGCCAACCCATGCATGCAGCGGATCATGGCAGCAATGGGCACCATGCTCCACTCAACATGCGGTGCAAACGGGTGCTGCGCCTGCTGCTGCTGCTGTTGAAGCGGCTGCCCGAGCTGCTGCTGCTGCTGCTGCTGGGGTTGTGTGGTGGCTGGGGTTCTGCGTAGCACCCGCTCAAATAGCTGCAGGTCGTGGTGGAGGCTCCAACGCTGCGGACTGCAGCAACAGCAGCACAGTAATGCACAGAAAAGCAAACCAAGAAGATCAATCACTGATCAACAATCAACAATTCACACAACTTTTTCTGACAAGGATCTATATATGCAATATGGTGATTGTTCTTTTTCTTGCCCAAAAACAAGACCACACAGGGAGACTTTTTGGGGGGGGGGGGGGGGGGAGGTTGTTACAAGTGGATACTTTCACCGCTGAGCGGTACTCTCCACACGGGATGAACTGGGAAGACACACCTGCAAGAAAAACCTGCAGCAAGACTTTTGTGTCACGCCAACGCACCTGCTTCCCACCACCACTGTGCCGCCAGGCTGCACCTCGTGCTGCATGAACTCTGCTGCAAAGGCAGCAGGGCTCTCCAGGTGTGCCAACCACCGCGCCTCCGTCCACTTGGCATGCACCGGACGCAGCAGCCACTGCAGCAGAAACACATAGAGAAGACTCGTAGATGTGTTGAGGGTGGCACCACCACACACTATGCGCCATGCAGGGGACCCACCTCCAAGGAACGGAATGCTTGGACCTACCCAGCCTGGACCCCACTAAGGTGGTGCATCAAAACACAGCCGCATTCATTACGGCTGTGTTGCGAAGCGGGGTCCAGGCGATGGACCAAGATAATAAAAAACCAACTCCCACAGAACTATACAACACCCATTCCCCTCACCTCCAGCAGCTGTTTGCATTGAAAGTGGGATTGAAAACATCCTCAAGCACTCCTAAAATTCACCTTACCTTTCCAAATGCAATCCCATAAACTATATCCCACACCCCCTGTCAACGTGACGTGCAGAGTTGAACCCTTACCTCCAGCAGTTGTGTTTGTAGCTCCAGGCTCCCTGCTCGAGACACCGACACCATCAGACCCTCATGCAGCGCAACCTGTGAGCATCAGCCACAGTGAGTGAAGTAATCAGCAAATGTGTGAGTGAGTACGTGAGTGCGTGAGTGAGAAAGAGGGTGGGGGGGGGGGTGCGTCAACAGAGCAGTACTGGCGTGGAAGGGTGTGCACGCCCAGCACATTGCATTCCCACCCCACCATGGCCTGCCCTTCCCACCCACAAACCATTGGAAGATGAGGAATCCAGGCGCACCGCACACCAACAACACACCATGCCAGGGTTTGAAGGATGAGCACACGCAAAAGGTGCAGATAGCTTTTGAACCTCTATCCCCCCCCCCCCCCGCGGCAAAAGGCTCTGTCTTCATCGCCTACCGCACGTTCGACGTTCACACCAAACCCACACTGCAGCTTCCATACCAGTCTCCTTTACAGCAAACAGACACTTGCTGATAGCTGGGGTCCTTCCTCAGCTTCTTTACAAGACTGCCAAATATTCCACGTTGGGGGTCCCTGCAACAGGGGAAAACTACTAGCCTAGTGGGGTCAAGCTCACCTTTTCTCCCTCCCTGAGCTGCCCTGCTGCCCATAGCTGCTCCACCTGCTGCACCAGAGACTGCAAGTGACCCCACTGCCCCCAAAATCACTTTTTTGCTTTCGTTGTTTCCTCCTTTCTTTTCTCTTCTGAGTGGGACACTGTGCTCAGTCCCACACAAAAAGACCCTACTTTTGAATAACCATTAGTCTGCCTTCAGTACAAAACCACTAGCTGGTTCCGTCCCCACCTTCTCTCCCTCCCTGAGCTGCCCTGCTGCCCATAGCTGCTCCACCTGCTGCACCAGAGACTGCAAGTGACCCCACTGCCCCCAAAATCACTTTTTTGCTTTCGTTGTTTCCTCCTTTCTTTTCTCTTCTGAGTGGGACACTGTGCTCAGTCCCACACAAAAAGACCCTACTTTTGAATAACCATTAGTCTGCCTTCAGTACAAAACCACTAGCTGGTTCCGTCCCCACCTTCTCTCCCTCCCTGAGCTGCCCTGCTGCCCATAGCTGCTCCACCTGCTGCACTAGGGACTGCAAGTGGGGCAGAAAGCACCCCGGGGCCTCCTTGGCGACATTCAACAGCACCTGCATGAACAACACACACAACTCATGTGTGCAACAAATTGACCAAAAAGGGTTCGGGTGGAATCGTGATGCCAGATGTTGAGCAAAATGTCAGCACAGAACACCCTGATGGCAGTGCAACCCTCTCTTGGCAACACACCAAACGTTAACCCCATGTTACACCCCACCACACACAAGCCCCCCCCCCCCCCGCCTATCAGTCCAAGTGTCTTCCACACACAAGCCCCACCTTAGCCATGCTGATACGAGCCATTGCCTCCTCCTTCCATCTCCATGTGACCTTTGCAGGTGGTGGCAGCTGACCGTTCTGCTCCAGTGTGATGACAGCCCCCTGCACTGCCCTTCCCGGAGGGAGACCCCCCATACACATGCACCCCAGCCCTGGGACACACCTTTGCCATGCTAATGCGTGACATTGGCCCCTGCATCCCCCTTCCCAAATGCCCCCCCCCCCGGGAATTTACCTTAGCCATGCTGATACGGGCCATTGCCTCCTCCTTCCATCTCCATGTGACCTTGGCGGGTGGTGGCAGCTGCCCGTTCTGCTCCAGTGTGATGACGGCCATGCACTGGAAGCTGGCGGTAATGAGGGGCACCAGTTGCTCCGGGGCATGGGGCATCAATCTAGCGAAGGACTCCAGGGCGCGCGCATGCTGCACGGAGTTGGAGTGATTGCAGGGGACAGCATGGCGCAGACAGAAAGGATGAGCAAGAGCAAAGGACAGGGATTTGAGGCGGAGAGATGGGCGCAGAGAGCGAGAGACAGACAGCAAAAATTTGAGCCATGCACTGGAAGCTGGCGGTGATGAGGGGGACGAGCTGCTCTGGGGCATGGGGCATCAGCCGCGCAAACGACTCCAGGGCACGCGCGTGCTGCGGGATGGATAGGTAGACATGCAGGTTTGGAACAAAGGGGGTGATTGAGGAACACAAAGACACAGAAGAAAGGGAGAGAAAGGGAGCGAGAAGACAGTAAAAACTGGGAAGCAGGCAAGAAGCACTGCTCCAGTGTGATAACGGCCATGCACTGGAAGCTGGCAGTAATCAGCGGCACTAGCTGCTCTGGGGCTTGGGGCATCAAACACACAAACGACTTCAGGGCACGCGCATGCTGCGGGACAGATAGATAGGCAAACAAACTACATCAATGAGAGGGGAAGACTGGGAGCACAAGGATACAGCAGGTAACAGAGCAAGCAAGAAGAAACAGAGGAGACAAAGAGAGAAAGTGTGATGACAGCCATGCACTGAAAGCTGGCGGTAATGAGGGGCACGAGCTGCTCTGGGGCATGGGGCATCAGCCGTGCAAACGCCTCCAGGGCGCGCGCATGCTGCGGTACAGATAGATACACAAACATACATTGAGGGAAAGTTGACAAACACAGGGATGCAGAAGATAACAGAGGGAGAAAGAGGGCGGGGAAGGGTGAGCGAGAAAGGAAACAACAGAGGGAAACATAAAGACAGTGTGATGACGGCCATGCACTGGAAACTGGCGGTGATGAGGGGGACTAGCTGCTCCGGGGCATGGGGCATCAATCGGGCGAATAACTCCAGGGCACGCGCATGCTGCGGGACGGGTGGACACAGATGCATGCTGTTGAGGCGATGGAGGAACACAGAGATACAAGAGAAGGGGCGAGAAAGGGAGTGAGAAGCTGGAAAGAGAAAAAAATCTGGGAAGCGGCAGGCAACAAACATAGAGAAAGGGCAATGGTGGCACCCGCATCAAGAGAAAAAGACTCACCAATGCCCCCATGACAAGGTCACTGTACCGCAGCCCAAGCACCTGCTGCAGCAGCCCCGCCAAACTGCTTTGAAGCCAGGCCCCTGCAGACCCCCCCACCCCCGCCCATGGAACTCCAAACCGTCAATCTCCAGACTCAAGAGCCTGCAAAACGCCTGCAAACCTGTCGGACTGCAACACAAAGTGGCAAACCCATGAAGGAAGGACTCACCAGCGCCACCATGACAGGGTCGCTGTACCGTAGCCCCAGCACCGGCTGCAGCAGCCCCACCAACCTGTCTTTGAAGCCAGGCCCCTGCACCCCCAACATCCCTACCTCCCCCCCCCCTTCCCCGCAAACTCTAACCCTAGACTCTTGCAGGTTGAGCCTGCAAAATGCCTATCAGGTCAAAGTTGCCATCACGACACAAGCGTGACGCTTGTGTGGTATGCAAAGCAGCAAACTCATGTGTGAAGGGACTCACCAGTGCCACCATGACAGGGTCGCTGTACCGCAGCCCCAGCACCGGCTGCAGCAGCCCCACCAAACTGTCTTTGAAGCCAGGCCCCTGCACCCCCAACATCCCTACCTCCCCCCCCCCCCTTCCCCGCAAACTCTAACCCTAGACTCTTGCAGGTTGAGCCTGCAAAATGCCTATCAGGTCAAAGTTGCCATCACGACACAAGCGTGACGCTTGTGTGGTATGCAAAGCAGCAAACTCATGTGTGAAGGGACTCACCAGTGCCACCATGACAGGGTCGCTGTACCGCAGCCCCAGCACCGGCTGCAGCAGCCCCACCAAACTGTCTTTAAAGCCAGGCCCCTGCACCCCCAACATCCCTACCTCCCCCCCCCCCTTCCCCGCAAACTCTAACCCTAGACTCTTGCAGGTTGAGCCTGCAAAATGCCTATCAGGTCAAAGTTGCCATCACGACACAAGCGTGACGCTTGTGTGGTATGCAAAGCAGCAAACTCATGTGTGAAGGGACTCACCAGTGCCACCATGACAGGGTCGCTGTACCGCAGCCCCAGCACCGGCTGCAGCAGCCCCACCAACCTGTCTTTGAAGCCAGGCCCCTGCACCCCCAACATCCCTACCTCCCCCCCCCCTTCCCCGCAAACTCTAACCCTAGACTCTTGCAGGTTGAGCCTGCAAAATGCCTATCAGGTCAAAGTTGCCATCACGACACAAGCGTGACGCTTGTGTGGTATGCAAAGCAGCAAACTCATGTGTGAAGGGACTCACCAGTGCCACCATGACAGGGTCGCTGTACCGCAGCCCCAGCACCGGCTGCAGCAGCCCCACCAACCTGTCTTTGAAGCCAGGCCCCTGCACCCCCAACATCCCTACCTCCCCCCCCCTTCCCCGCAAACTCTAACCCTAGACTCTTGCAGGTTGAGCCTGCAAAATGCCTATCAGGTCAAAGTTGCCATCACGACACAAGCGTGACGCTTGTGTGGTATGCAAAGCAGCAAACTCATGTGTGAAGGGACTCACCAGTGCCACCATGACAGGGTCGCTGTACCGCAGCCCCAGCACCGGCTGCAGCAGCCCCACCAAACTGTCTTTAAAGCCAGGCCCCTGCACCCCCAACATCCCTACCTCCCCCCCCCCCTTCCCCGCAAACTCTAACCCTAGACTCTTGCAGGTTGAGCCTGCAAAATGCCTATCAGGTCAAAGTTGCCATCACGACACAAGCGTGACGCTTGTGTGGTATGCAAAGCAGCAAACTCATGTGTGAAGGGACTCACCAGTGCCACCATGACAGGGTCGCTGTACCGCAGCCCCAGCACAGGCTGCAGCAACCCCACCAAGCTGTCCTTGAAGCCAGGCCCCTGCAGACACCCCCCCCCCCCTGCCCCCCGCACCCTGAACTCCAAACCGTCAGGTCTTCAGACTCAAGAGCCTGCAAATTGCCTGCAAAGGGCTGCGGTACAGCGAACCTGTCATGGTGTTTGCCACTTTGTGTTGAAGTCTGATATTGTCTGACCTCAACACAAAGTGGCAAACACCATGACAGGTTCACTGTACTGCAGCCCCAGCACCGGCTGCAGCAACCCCTCCAAACTGAGCCACGTCCCTCCAACACCTGCCCCCCCCCCCCTGCCCCCTACCCCTGGCAACTCCTCCGCCCGTTGGTCTTGAGGCTCGAGCCGCAAGATGCCCCAAAAACTGGAAAGTTGGACGCAAAAGGGACGAAATCATGAAGGAAGGACTCACCAGTGCCACCACGACAGGGTCACTGTACCGTAAGCCCAGCACAGGCTGCAGCAATCCCACCAAGCTGTCCTGAAACCAGGCCCCTGCACCTCCAACATCTCTACCCCCTCCCCCCCCTTCCCCTCAAACTCGATCCCTAGACTCTTGCAGGTTGAGCCTGCAAAATGCCTATAACATCAGGTCAAAGTTGTCATACGCTTGTGTAGTATGAAAAACAACAAACTTATGTATGAAGGGACTCACCAGTGCCACCATGACAGGGTCACTGTACCGTAGCCCTAGCACCGGCTGCAGCAACCCCACCAAACTGTCTTTGAAGCCAGGCCCCTGCACCTCCAACACTGCTTGCTCCAGCAGGCTGGGTAGCACTGATTCCAGCAGGATCACTGCTGTTTCAAGAGCCATCTGGCCCCTGGATAGCTGCTGCTGTGCTGATGCCGCCTGCACAACAAACCGCAGGCAGTGCAGGGGGTTTAGGCAGCTGTGATCAACGGACACAGTTGGGGGGGGGGGCACTCCGAATTGGTGTGAGGTACAGGTAAGTGCAAGCTGGGTAGCACAGACTCCAGCAGGATCACTGCTGTTTCAAGAGCTATCTGGCCCCTGAGGTGCTGCTGCGCTGACGCCGCCTGTGGGAATCAGGAAAAGGTTCCAAGCAAGAGGGTCAGAGGCGTTTGGTTGATAGCACAAGGAGTCAACAGCAGACTGCAGGATAGGGTCAGAAGCAGCTGCTGACATCAGGTAACCGCCAACAGTACCAGCACAAGGCAGCAGTCCTGCGCCGGCTGGCAGCAATGGCGTCACTAGTGACGACAACAGCAGCAGCAGCAGCAGCAGCAGCTCCTGCTGTCAAAAGGATCAAAAGTACAGATAAGAGGACAGGACATGGACAAAATAGTCTCACCGCTGATCCTCCAGACGTTGCTGCGGCTGCTGCGTTGTTGCCAGTGGTTGCCAGGGCAATGCAGGTATGCTGCAGGGGCCCCACACACCCCAACACCTCCTGCGGGGCAAGCTTTGCTGCTGCCCGCATCACCAGCTTGGACTGCGTACACACAAAAAGGTTACCAGCAGAAAAGATTTCAAGATCACGCACACACTAGTACACACACACAGGACTACGATTGGGGACGGTTATGTTTGATTGATGCAGGCGCCGAATGCTGGATTCCCCAAAACACTGCCTGCCACAGATCTGGGTGAATAAACAGCGTGGCTGCCGAGGCAATTGCAAGTCAGCGTGCACGGCAGTGTTTCCGAGCGCAGCAATGGCCGATAAATGGTCACTCCCTCGCCCACCTGGCTGCGGAACTGCACGACGCTCAACTTGTAATCGTCCGCGCTTTCGGCCCACAGCGGCACTTCAACGTCTTCGAAACGCACGGGAAGGCGCACCATCTGTTCCGACAGAATCTCAACCAGAAGCTGCATCAAAGCAACACACACAGCAGGAAGCACAAGAAGACGTTTGGTTGCCATATTCTGATCACGCGGTTCCGAGCAGCTGCCCAAGTTGCACTGGAAGTAGGGGTTGAACGGTTTTCACATCAGGCCAGTCAACAGTCGACAGCTTGCTGCCAAAACAGTGCAGTATCCGCCCATTATTTGAACCCGCAAACACGATCGCGACAGCAGGAACTAGTAATCGTGGCAGTATACGTGACTCACCCGGCACGCCTCCTGCGGTAACGAGGCGTGCGTGCTGGCTGTCTGCTGCTGTGAACCCTGCTGCTGCTGCGAGCCCTGTGAGCCCCCGTCTGCTGACATACTGTCCCTGGGAGACTGCAGGGGTGACGCCTTGGCTGGTCCTCCCCCTGCCTCTCTTACAATAGTGGACCAGAAGGTAAGGGCTGCGGTGGCTAGCTGTAGGTGGGGGTGCCGCAGGAACTCCAGCATCTGAGGTAAGTGGACCACAGCACAGCACAGCATAGCACAGCGCAGCAGCATGGCACACGCAGCATGAAATGGTAAGGTCAACTAAGAGTGGACCAGAAGGTAAGAGCTGCGGTGGCTAATGGCAAATGGGGGTGGCGCAGGAACTCGAGCATCTGCATAGACAGACCACGGCACAGCACAGCACAGCAGTCCATACAATAGTGGACCAGAAAGTCAAGGCTGCCGTGGCCAGTGGCAAGTGCGGGTGGCGCAGGAACTCCAGCATCTGGATAGACGGACCACATCACAGCACAGCACGGCACGCAACAGCAGACAGGCAGATGACGTGGTGAGCTCGACCAAGGGCATAATGTTTGGGTGTAGACAGAGGCACTGCATTCATGGTCTGATTGTCGCATGATGCGCAACCACATGTCTGCACCTGTACACGGCCACGCAATCACATAGCATGAGGCAGCAAGGCAGCAGACTCGTGGGCTTCAAGGGACCTACATGACAATGACAACCACTGGTGACAATGACAACCACCTGAGGTGCAGCACTGTACCACTGTGCTGTACTGTTCTGTACTGTACTGCACTGTACTGTGCTGTGCTGCGGTGTACTGTTGGTTTCATCAACGCAACACACACAGTCACTCACGTATTTGAGGATGGAGTGCTGCTTCTGTACTGAGGTGAAGACCACCTGAGCCCAGCTGCCTGCCGGTGCTAGTGTGCTGTTCTGTACTGTTTTGTACTGCACTGTACTGCACTGTACTGCCAATATGGTGCATTACGGTAATGCACTGTACTGTAATGCACTGTACTGCACTGTAGCAACACACAGTCACTCACGTATTTGAGGATGGAGTGCTGCTTCTGCACCGAGTCCACCTGAGCCCAGTGGAAGTCCGCCAGGGTGGTCATGAGTGCACACAGCTGCCTGCCAGTCTCCTCGTTGGACCCCTCAAGGTCAAGCTCCTGCAACACACATCCACAGGACAGCAGGCAAGATTAATAATTGAGGTAATCCATTGAAGTTAAAGATTGTTGCATATATAGACAGTTGAAAAGATAGTTGAGTAGATAATACTGATTATTCACGTTGATATTTGATGCCGACATGCGATTAGTGTCAATCACAGCAAGAGAGTGCCCTACAGCAGCAGCGTCCCCTTCCCTCCCCCTGCCACACCCACCTGTTGGGCGTTTGGTGCTGACAGCAGGCCTGCAGCTGCGTTGTGCAGCACATCTGCCACCTTGGCCATGGTCATGCCCACAGCAGCAATTTCGTCAGGGTCCTTGCCACCAGCCTTGCGGGCGATGAGCTGCAATCACAAACAATAACATCATGCAAAGTGTCAGTAAGGTGACATGGAATGCCCGCAACACTGTAGTGCCCACAGCAGCAATCTCGCCAGGGTCCTGCCCACCAGCCTTACGGGCGATGAGCTGCACACAGCATACAGTGACAACAGGTAAATACAGACTTCGTTGGGCGGGAGTCTCTGTGAGATAATCAATACACATGAACTGCATTCAAATCCCAATTTACAAATAAAAATCACACATTGACATCATAAATGATTACATTGATAACGTTGATAGCAACACAGTGGAGTACCTGTTAGCAAGCACAGGACACACATCATTTGGGGCTGACGCACGCCAGCCGAAGCTGGGCTGTGCTTGCAGGGGTGGAATTGTGTGTAGATGCGGTTGCAGTGTCCACTGACCAAACACCTGCTTGCACATCCCAGTGCTACTGCTCAGTAATAAGCACGCACGCACGCACGCACGCACATACACACAAAAGTGAGTTCTCCCACCCAACCGTTGCTGTAGCAAATTCCGACTCCGACCCCTGCGAATGCACCCCCCCCCCCAAACCAACACACCCATCCACCTGTTTGCACAACCCCAGGCGCACCCAGGAAGAACCCGCAGGCCTCCATCACCCCCGAGTTGACCAGCCGCGTCAACGGTGACCACTCAACAAAAGCGGTGAGGGTGTCAAGCGCTGCAACCATACATACTCACACTCATGCCATCCAACCACCTGCCCCCTTTGCCCCCTCACACAAGCTTCCTTGCACCTCTGCGATTGCAGCCCCCCCCCCCCCCCACCTGTTTGCACACCCCAAGGGCAGCTGCCCTGAAATCCGGAACGCCCAGGAAGAACCCACAGGCCTCAATCACCCCCGAGTTGACAAGCCGGGTCAGCGGTGACCACTCAACAAAGGCAGTGAGGGTGCCGAGCGCTGCTGCCACCATTGCTACCTGCCTCCCTCCCCCCCCCCCCCCCCCCCCCCCCCTCACACCACACGATCCCTCCTTTCACCCCGTAACTACAAGCTCCCCCCCCCCCCCCCCACCCCCCCCCCCCCTCCCAGACACACACCTGTTTGCACACCCCCAGTGCAGCTGCCCTAAAATCAGGCACACCCAGGAAGAACCCACAGGCCTCAATCACCCCTGAGTTGACAAGCCGCGTCAACGGTGACCACTCGACAAAGGCAGTGAGGGTGCCGAGTGCTGCTGCCACCACTGCTGCATGCGCTGCTGCTGCCTGCATCTGCTGTGCTGCTGCTGCATTGCTGCCAGCCTGGAAGCTGTCCTGCAAGGTCACAGGGTCACACCAGCAGCCACGAGAAACGATGGTGTTACTTATCTATCACAACTTTTATCATCTGTTGCAACTGTTGTTGCTTTCACATGTTCCACGCTGCTGCCTTTGTGTATGGAAGTCTGGCACTAGCTCTGCACAGAGGCAAACAATGATGCTTACGTATGCATAACTGCATTGCAAATCAGACTTCAACAGACCGCACACCCTGGCAGTACCCCTTTCCCCTCCACGTGCCCTCGCCCCTCCCTCCACTTACCTGCAGCAGCTTGACCAGGAAGGGCAGGACTATATCCACAGAGGTTGACAGGGCCGACAGGTAGTTGCGCTTCCATTCACCTGAGAGCAATGCAAAGGTCATGTAGACAAACGCAGCACACGAGCTTGTGAATGTGCAGTCACATATGATGGTGAGCAGTACACTCTCTCACTCTCACACTCTAAGTCACTCACTAACTCACTCGCTTGCTTGCTCGCTCTCACACGCACTCACTCAAGAAAATCATTCAGTCAGTCAGTAAGTGACATTGACACATATGCGTTGCTGACAGGGCTGACAGGTCACTGCGTGTCCATTTACCTGGGGGCATGCAGCAACAGGTAGCATGCAAAGCTTTGGATGTGCAGTCACACATGGTGGCTGGCAGGTACTTCACTCACTCACTCACGCAGCCACTCAATCACTCAGTTGGTCAGTCAGTGACACACTCCCACAATCCAGGTGCCATTTATTGACAACCAACCCTGGGCCACCCACGCCCCAGGACCCCTCACGCCCCTAGCCCCCTCGCACGCCCCCCCCCCCCAGCTCACCTCCCCTCTCCTCAAACTGTGTGATGTCCTCACTCACAAACTGCAGCACCATGCAGGATATCTCAGCCTGCAGGACAGAGCGCAACACAACATTTGGAAGAGTCAGAAAGCAACTTGCTTGGTTCCTCTGCTGCTGACGCCAACAGCTGGTGCACCCATGCGCCCCACCCACACTGAACACACCGCCAGTGCGCTGTAAGTGCTTGAAGACAGCGCCCCTTCCGTCCCCCACGCAACCACAATCACACCACTCGCCCGCTGAAACAGCAAACAACCTGCATCGGTCCTTCTGCTGCTGCCGCCATGAGCTGCTGCACGCATCCCCCCAACACACTCAACACCACACCGCCCTGCCCCCCCCCCCCACCCTGCCCCTCCCCTTGAAAGGGGACACAAAATAAGGCTGCTGACCTGCATTGGTCCCTCCGCTGCTGAGGCCACCAGCTGCGGCAGCAGGGCGCTGTATGTCTCTGGCCCCTGCTGCCGGGTGACTGCTGCCAGCAGCAGCGCTGCCTTGGACTTGAGGGGCCAGGCAGCCTGCTGCCCCAAGTGACCCACTGCAACAGCATGGATCACACATACAGCAGTACAGGGCAAGACCAGACCTTGCTGATGCTGCACATAGACAACAGCATGGTGGCCAAGATGATCTCCTAGACAAACCTGGACAAACGGAACACTTACCAGGTATCTGCAAGTACTGTTTAGGGTGGTTGTAGCCACCAATGTCTGCAAGTACTGTTTAGGGTGGTTGTAAAGTGCAGCTACTGCCAATAAATGACTGCATTGTGGGATGCGGACTGCAACGCACCATACTGCACGGCAACGCAATGCACCGACAATTGTCACAACGCCCAGTGCTGTCACAACTGTCCACAAGTGTGCAGAGTGGCTGCTGCTGCTGCTGCTGCTGCGGGGGCTTTCAACTGCACGCACCATCCTTCATGTGCTGGTATGCCAGCTGAGTGATCTTCTGCTGCTCATCTGCTGACAGCTCTGTCCACCTGTTGCGGACCTGCAGTGATAGGCAACCACACAACAACGGTGCTCAGGACTGTCATCCTGGCAAGAAACACTGTGTGCTGCTGACTGGCGCACTGCATACATTTGCGGTGTGCAGTACTTGCGCGCTACGGTGTGGACACGTGCATACTGGGCATACTAGCCAACGTCCCATGTGACCTGTACATGTTGGCAACCGGCATTGGCTGGCGCAATTGCATTCGTTCCTGCTGCCCCCCTGCGCACACCATTTGCAATATGGCTGCTGTTGAACAGCTGTAAGGCTGCTTCTACACTGCCATTTGGCTACAGCAATCAACAACCGAGCCAGAGACCAAGGCTGTCAGTGCATGTCACGCGTTCACTCTTTGCCCTTTCAAAATTGATTTGAAGCTGCTGTGTGGCCTGAAGACCGTGATGTCTCTGCGTATCATACACTGACACCATCTAACAGTGCAGCATCAGCTGCCAGCTGGCCTTGCTGCCGATCTCATGCATGTGTTCCTGTGCATGCACTCATTCATGCCTGGCCCCACCTACCAGTATGTGCAGGAGCGTGTAGGCCGACATCTGCACCTCCAAAGCATACTGCGTGTCTGTAAGAACAGCTGCTGCCTGAACAGTCGAGTGGATCTCGCCATGCTTCAGCTGAGGTAGGTTGGTGCCAACAGCAGTTACAACAGATCAAGGCAGCAGTGGGGACGGAACGTCAACACGGACAGTGCCATAAATTAAGCACAAAGTATGAATGATTGATGTGAAGACCTACCTGCTCAAAAAACTGCACAGCCTCGGCACGGCGCTGGGCAGCCGCGTTGGGATCAACTTGGACTGCTGTTGCCTGGATGATTGACTGCACAAGAGCCTGTGCGTCCATGGTTGATGCTAAAATACAGATATGCCACTATGGCATCTTATATGCAACCTCGACAGTGAAACTTGCGATGGCTGACAAGGCTTGCTGCTGCTTGGACCTGGCAATGCAGACTGGTGGGCCCAACTTCCAAGTAGTCTGGACAGTGCAAAGGCTGTACAAAATACTGGTGATAATAGGAGCAGGACCAGAGTTTGGATTGTCGGTGGCAGCTTGCAAGGATGACATTACATAAGCACCCAACCACCTCAACCGACCCTCAACTGCAGTGTCATGTCATGTGGGGAGTGTGATGTACATGGACTATCTTTGCACATGATCCCTGATGACAAAACAAGACTTGTCCTGCCACGTAGACACCTTTTGCAGAGGAGCAGATCATGTCGTAGTAAGATCGCAGAGGCTGAAGCTGCCGTGTCTGTCAAATGACAAGAAGTGGTTGGTGATGCATATGCATGTGCAGCTGAAGCTGAAGCTAGACGAGTTTCGGGGCCCCCCAAACCCTTCACTCACAGGAGCAAATCATGCGAACATTCGCCAGGCTATGAGCACATTCACCAGGCCAACTTGGCACAGCTCGCGGTGCAGTCCTGATTACACTTTGAGCTGATGCAACATGCACAGTTTCCTCACAATCCATACAGCCCACAACCAGGCTGAGTGGCGACAACAAATGCAGCAGCAAAAGCACCTTGCTGCAATGCTGCTGCTCACTGCTGCGAAGCGCTCAGCCCTTACTACAAAGATGGGGGCTGCCGCCACTGCTGCAGCAAACCACAGACGTAACACCTGTAACACCACAACTGCCGACCACATACCACAGCCTCTCCCTAGATGCACCAAGACTTGGCACGCCACCTCTGCTGCTGAAAGCAACACCATCGAAACAGCACCGCCAAAACGATAAACGGTTTCCTACTGCTGCTGCTGCTGCTGCGAGCCTTCTTGGTGTGCACAGTTGCGACGCCACCGCCACCGCTGCTGAGGCTGCTGCACTGACAGCCCTCCCACGGCACCTCCTATTCAAGCTGCTGCCCCCTGCCAGCTGGCGCCACTGCTGCTCGGCTCGGCCTGCTACCCTCAGTATGCTGTGATCTGCCCGCACCAGCTCCTCACATTGCTGTCGTGCTATGACTCCATCTAAGACCCGCTCTGTCCGATGCAACCCAATGCAACCCAAAAGACACGACTGCTGCTGCTGCTGCAGCACCAACTGCTGCTGTCTCTCGTCCCCTACTCAGTGCGCGGTGATCTGGTGCGGCAGCGCCTCCCGCTGGGGCAGAGAGCTTCGCCAACCAGGCCTGCACCCTGCAGCTCTGCAACTTAGACAAGGCTGCCGCTGCCGCTGCTACTGAGACACTCAGTGTGCGACTCAGTGTGCGGTAATCTGCCGCACCAGCTCCTCCCGCTCCATGACGCTGCGGCTGAGTCTCATCAACCAGCCCTGCCCCCCCCCCCCCCCCCCCCCACCCCCACCCGCGCCGCCGCTAAGCCGAAGTGACACAGCTGCAGCAACTGCACCCCCTGGCGCTGCTGCTGCTGCTCTCGCTTCTGTATAGAAGCAAGAAGATCTCAGTGTGCGGTGATCTGCCGCACCAGCTCCTCCCGCTCCATCACGCTGCGGCTGAGTGCCTCATCCACAAGGCCTGCACCCTCAAGCTCTGCCATGATGGCCCGCTCACGCTTGCTGATAGCTGTCAGCATGTTGCACAGCTCTGGCAGATCCGCGACAGCCAAGCGCGCCTCCAGCGCTTGCTGCAAAAACACAACGCAGACACAAAAAGGCAGGAAGGCAGTTGCAACAATGCAGATGGTGTGAAATTGAATGCACTCAACACTGCTCGATGACAAACAAAGCAACTGCAGGAAGCTGTCAGGGCAGTGAAGACATGTGGTCATATAGGTTCATGTTTGTCCACCACCCCCGCCCACTGTCGGCCACACAATAGTCTGTCGGTGTGTAAGCTGTCCCTATGATTCCTGCTGCCGGCTTGGACACCCCCTCCCCCAGTGCTCAAAAATTAGCGACAACCCCAAACCCGACACCTAGTAAACACACCTGGTTGTATGGTGCTGTGCCCAGCCGCCCACCGCCGCCGCCACCACCGCCCCCTCCCGACGGCCGCACAGTGGTCTTTGGCCGTGACTTCTGCCCCGACACCCCTCCTGCTGATTTTGAGCCCCCCGGCCGTGGTGGCGCTGCTGCTCCTCCACCGTAGCTGCTGCGTGGGCGTGCTGCTGGTGGGGGCATGGCAGGCACTGCTGGGGTAAGGGGGACACGTAGCCCGGGTGAGGACCCAGATCCTGCAGCAAATAGGTTGGTAGACGTGCACAACAATATGGTGTTAGCAGCAAGCTTTTGCATGCCTCTGCTGACACACCCTGACCCATGCTAACACACCTAGTATGCGTCAGGGTACTCCACCAGCGGCAATGGCTCACAGGACCCGCCCATCCCAAACACACACAACATAATCTCTATGCCAAACCCAGTGTCCTCTATTCCAAACACACAACCTGCCTCAGGGCACCACCCACCCCACCCCACCCCCCAAACACCGACATGTACCTGGTGGATGCAACACAACACAAACCTGGTATGCGTCAGGGTACTCCACCAGCGGCAGTGGCTCACAGGCCTTATTTCCCCCCCCCCCCCCCAACACACACACATCCTACATGCCAAACCCAGTATCCCCTATGCCAAACACACACCCTGCCTCAGGGTACTCCCCCCCCCCCCTCACACACACATACACAGACGGATCCTGGTGAGCATGCATGAAAGTACATGTACTTCCTCTGCTGCCACACCTGGTATGCATCAGGGTACTCCACCAGCGGCAGTGGCTCGCAGGCCTCGTCTGCAGTGCCCATGCTGACCAGCACCACGTGCGTCTGGTCTGCAGGGTTGAAGTCCACGATCATGCCCTCCACTGTGCTGTCATCCTCCTGGATGATGTTGACACGCTTGCCAACCAGGCCGTGGGGGTCTGGTGTGTGTTTGTGTGTGTGTGGGGGGGGGGGGGGGACAAGGCAGAGTGCATACACAGGGTGATGGGGGCGGTCAGTTCAACATGTGGCTCTCGAATGTGACTGTACCATGAACCCAGCTTGCGCAACAACCGAAGAAAGGGGGGTGAAGGGGAGGAGGTGTCGAAGTCAACAATCATGCCCTCCACTGTGCTGTCATCCTCCTGGATGATGTTGACACGCTTGCCTACAAGGCCGTGGGGCCTGGAGAGCACATTTGGGGGCAGCAGGGGCAAGGAATGCAGGTCCAGACGGGTCAAGACTGCCGAAAATAGGTACAACCAGAGCCAAGGTTGCACAAAAGCGTGGCCATTGGGACTTGGAAGCAGGTGTGGTGGCTCCTTACCACCCAGCCCCGTGCAAGGCTCAGGGGCATTCAAGGCTTGACTTCTGATTATGTCAACATGTGTGACACACTGCAAATCAACCAGTCTGTTGGATAACATGATGTGCAGCCAGGATGAGATGCAGCCTACCTTCATGTGGCGCCTTGCGGTTGGGCAGGCCATATGTGGGGATGGGTGGGGGAGGGGGTGGGGCCGGTGCCACATAGCCGCCATCACTCACACGCGGCCGCGGCCGGCTGCTAGCAGCTGCTGGCTTTGCCTTGGTGGACGCTGGTGCTGGTGTGGTGCGCTGCTTCTTGGCTGGCGGTGGTGCCCCACTGATGGCACACACCTCTGGGTCAGCCTTGATCTGATCCATGTATTGCTGCAGGGTGCAGGATGGTGGAGACACATGACACACAGCAGATCATGAGCTCAGCAAGGATGGCAGGAACAGGTTTTCAACAGGCCTGCTTCGCACTGCACTGCGGTGCTGACGCATGTGGCGCGCACAGAACAGTTACATGTCATCAGGCCACATTGACCAGTCTGCATGTCTCACACAAAAACCCTGTGTCTCGTGAGGAGTGTGTGCAGCACCAAGTGGGGGAGCTGCCTCTGTGTTGCACGTCACACCACCTGTCCTGCCCTGTCAAACTGGGCAGGCCTGCTAGCCAAAAGGCTGCCGAATGGATCATAAAGCTGACCACACGATATGTAACTGATATCCTGAACCAGGGTCAGCAGTTGCAGCTGCCAAGCAGTAACAGTATCCTTGACCTGAGGACGTCGACTGCTGAACAATTACATGCTTCTGGACGGCCTCATACAGAACTGGCAAGTGTGCTGATCAGCAGCAACCCCCATCAACTGCAGGCCAACATCCACAACACAGCCCCCCTGTTCCCCCAGTTTGACAGGGCATACCAACACGGCTGCACCAGCAGTCATAAGCACTACGCATTGACTGCTGACCCGAGGCACACTGCTACAACATGTCACCCTGATGCTGTCTGCTCGAACTTGTTGTGACCTGCTCCTCCTAAAACCCTCTTCCCCACCCCAGCCTGCAGGTACCTCCCCCCCCCCCCCCCCCCCCGCCCCCCCTCAACACCCTCCGCAAAAGAAAACCGGCCGTGCTGGTGCTGTTCCTCACCTTGTGCATGTCATCAGACACTCCCATAAGCTTACGCAGCTGTGCCATGTGCCCCATAACGCTCTGCACAGCACACAGGGGCACGCAGCGTCAGCACAGCACCTGCACCCTGCCTGTGCTGCGTCGAACGGTTCCTGCTGCGAGTGCTGAACACATTGCTGAACAGCCTTGGCTGCATGTGCTGCACACGCCGCTGAACCGCCACCCACTCTCTGATGTGGCTGTAATGTTGAAGCCAGATTCACTAATAACAGCAGCTGGTGCTGTGTGGGAAGGTGCTTACCCAGTTGGCTTGGTTTCCCGCCACCACAGTCCTGAGGACGACATAGTATGCCTCCTCAGAGGTGACCTGTGCTTGGCTCATTGTTGGGCTACTGCTGCTGCTGTTGTCAGGGCAGGAGCAGGGTGGCCTGCCCTGCCACCCCTATGGGTGGCCGAGGAGTGTGGTGTGGCGAACCAAACACGTTTGTGAAGCTGCACAGATACGGTGACTGAATAATGATGGCTCCACACAGAACTGATGGGTGGGCAACCTTGGTGTTGTGGGGCTGTGGGGAGAAAGGAACAGACTGATATTGGATGATGAAGCTCGGTCTCAAGAAACACAAGACACTGGTTGGGTGAACAGTACTCGTTTAGGCAGACAGACTGGCAGTGTGAGGATGGCTCATGAGCCCCAAACCCGACTTTTGACTTACTTGCGCGGTGCAATACTGGGTCTTTGCCGCAGAAAGACTATATGATGTTTTGTCTGCAACATCACGGGCCACACTCACCCAATAGTTGTTCCCCACCATGCCCCCACTGAAGGCCCCCTCGTGTTCTGTGTTCTTCGGCAACCTGCACTCCAGCGTGACTGATAAGCACTTACTGGAGCTAGGAACTCAGGTGTGGCTTTGCAGGTCCACCCAGCGAGACAGCTAGCCCCTCAGGCCTGACCTGGTTTATCAGCTGCTTCTGCTGCTGCTCCAACTCACTCTGTTGGACTGACACATGCCCCCCTTCATGGCTGTAGGCAGGGCCTGTGGTGCGAGCCAGCAAAGGAAAAGATGCTGCTTTCGGCTTTGTGGAGTATGCGGACGTGGTAAGCAGGGAGTCCGTCCCACACAACACCACCACACCCCTTCACACCTCGCCTGGTCAGCTCTATCCCTGTGGTGTGCTGAGCATGCAGTCCTGCTGAGCCTTTCACGGACTCACTTCACCTGTTGCGTCACCCCTTGCATGTGTGCTGAGCAGCTGGATGTGTGCTGGTGCTGCAGGAGAGCGCCATTTACTGTGTTGGGCTGTACCATGGCCTGCTCAAGCTGTTCAACCAGCCAGTCAGCGTCAACTTCTCGAACACTGTGAGTGGTTCCTGCTTTTGTGTGTGCACAGTGCCTGACATAGCGCTGTGGCTGTTGGATGCAGACAGGTCAGGTATCACAAGCTTCCAGCTGTTCCTGGCTGGCCGGGACTGTTTGTCCCCAGAGCCCCCCCCCCCCCCCCACCCCCCACCCCCCACCCCCCCACCCCACCCCCCACCAGCCCTGGTTCATCTCCTAATATCAAACACACCGCCCTGCGCTCCCACATCATGCTGTCACACAGCCATAGGATGGCCATCCTTGCTTGCCTGGTGTCCAGAGCGCCGTTCAGCAGTGCGACCCCCTCTCAATGCCCCCCCCCCCCTCAACCACCCTCCAATGTTCCCCCCGCCCCCTCACTCGAACCACCCTCCGCTGTCGCCCATTCACCTCATGCTGCTCTGCTCTTTTGCTTGCAGCCTGTCGACCAGCTGAAGGCCACCGAGCAGCAGCTGATGGAGCGCTGCAGCAAACTCATCGACCTCACACTCACCAACAGCGCACAAGCAGGCGCGGGAGCGGTGAGCCGTAGTGCTGTCAGCCTTTCCTTGCTCAGCTTCCCTAGGCGTTTTAGGGTATCTTTTGGGTGGCGCTTACTCAGCTTGCAGGCTGAGTCCACAATGAAAGGGATGGCATGTGATCATGCTGTTTATGGCTTGCATCCTGTGGTGAAGATTATGTGGGGACACGCGCAGAGGGGGAAGGTGCTCTGCTCTGCTGTGCTGTGCTAAGGTGTTCAGTGAGCAGCGCTGCACCACCCATGTAACTGATGCGCAATCCTATGATCCACACGCTGTGTCTATGTTGCGACTGTGTGTGCAGATGCGTCGTGGCGGGCGCGAGGCTGCTCGGTACACACCCTACGGGGATGCGCGGGCGCACAGAGAACAGCGAGCAGCGGGGCGGGCGCCAACCAGGTTCAACGATGACGACTATGAGTCGGCATACGGGGCGGCAGCTGCAGCTGCAGCAACAGCATTCACCGCAAGCGCGGCAGGGTATGCATGGCCGGCTGCTGCTGCGGCTGCTGCTGCGCCAGCACCACCTGGGCCTGATGCTGTTGCTGCCATGCAGGCGGCAGCAGCGGCGGCAGCAGCAGCAGCAGGGCTTGGTCAGCACTTGCAGGCAGCGCAGCAGCAGCAGCCGCATGCAGTGCCACAGCAGGTCCAGGTGCAAGTTGGGGGGTGGCAGGCTGCAGCAGCAGCTGCTCCTGCTGCTGCTGCTGCTGTGCAGGTGCTGCAGGCTCCGGCCAACGGCCATGTGGAAGTGGTCGTGCTGCAACAGCAGCAGCAGCCTGCGTACAACGAACAGCAGCAGCAGCAGCATTACGCCTACCAGCAGTGGCAGCAGCAGGCTCATGCGGTACAGCAGCAGCAGCCGGCGGCAGTGGCTGCTGCTCCAGTGTACCAGCAGCCGCAGCAGGCACAGCATGCGCAGCAGCAGTGGCACCAGCAGCAGCCGGCCCAGCAGCCACAGCAGCCTCAATACCACTACCATCAGCCCCAGCCTCAACAGCAGCAGCAGCAGCCCCCTCTGTACCAGCAGCCGCAGCAGCAGTACCAGCAGCAACAGCCGCAGCAGCAATACCAGCAGCAGGCTCAGGTGCAGTTTGTGCAGCCTGCAGCTGCACCTGCTTCAGGCTTTCAGTCCAGCCTGCCAGTTGCATCGCAGAGCCAGTATCAGGTGGTGCAGCAGCAGCAGCAGCAGCCGGCGGCTGTACAGCCTCAGCAATACCAGCAGTACCAGCAGCCGCAACAGGGTGGTGCTTGGTGGGGTGCCACTGGGGGCTACTGAGTGACACAGCATGGAGGGCAGCAGCAGCAGGATGCAGCAGGATAGCCATGGTTACTGCAGCTGTTGGCTGCTACAGGAGTAGTGGTGCAATATTTGTGGTGTAACGATTGTGGAGGCGGGAGGCCAGCATCAACGTGCCAACATTAGGATTGCAACCAGTAGTCCAACACTAGTGAAGAATTGAAGCTATCCACCCTACTGTAGGTATGAACCAGCACTAGCCTAGTGGGAGTGGAACGACAATACTGACAATAGATTCTTTTCGTTGACAGACACGACAGCTTCAGCCTCTGCGATCTTACTACAACGACAATACTGACAATAGATGAAGCATGTGGTGCAGTCACTGAGTGACATCAGCATCTGGAACATGGGCAACATTGAAATCAGTTCCTGCACCTCACAGAGCACATTGACTGCATGTTGGCTGTCTTGCACCCACTGCCGTCAGTTGGTGGGAATGCACGCTCACGCGTAGGAAGACCACTTGTCAGCTCGTCAGCTCGTCTAGTCAGACTCTGGGCCCAGGGCCGTCACCGCCTAGGTTGCTGCAAGCACGGTGTTTGTGCCCTGAATCGATGGTGGCCTCAGCCGTCCTGCCAGCAACTGCAGGGCATGCACTGTATGCTCACTGAGTGACCACTCAGCGGCTCACTGTGTAGCATTTTGCGCAGCACCTGCATATGAGATGTCTGCATGGCTCTTCAGACTGCGTTCTTTGTCCTCCCTGACGTCAGCAACAGGCACTGTGCAGGGCATGCACTAGGGACGGTGGGGCTGACAGTGGGTCCATGGATGGAGTGGCGCCACTTGCACCGATGCCAGGACATGCGCTTCACCATTACCGTGTCCACACTAAGTCTTTCGACAAATTAATTAGGCAATTTGGGTGATGTTGACGAAGTAACTCCGTGTAAGGAAATTACGAGCAGCAGGTTGTCCAAACATTTCCGTGTTGTCAAAATTGATCGGTGTGGCCTAGGGCAGGGCAGCTGCCCTGCAGGTCAGTTCAGTCCTGAAAAGCCGCAGTCCAGCCCATGTTGACTGTCCTAGGACTGTTTTATGCCTCTCACATGCATATCAGGTGCCTCAGTAGTGCCTTGTGAACGGCGATACACGGTGATCTGCAAGGCAGCTGTCGAAAGGTTTCCGTGGTTGGGAAATTCGGGGCCCAGCTGTGACGAATAGTTTCCGAGTTGAGGAAAATATGGTCATTTTTCCAGCTGTTGTCGAAAGTTAATAATCGAAAGACTTAGTGTGGACACGGTAGGTGACCAATGCAGAGCCACAGAGATGCCTCCACTGGAAACTGTTGATTGTAACTCTGAAACTCCAGGTGTGTTGTTGGGGCAAGGAGCAGTCACTGGGGACACCGTCAAGTACGTGGATGTTCGTGGATGACCGTGCAGTTCGGCAGAAGTAAGCCAGGTGGAAGGTCACCGCTGCTGTCTTGGGTCGACAAGTGCAGAGAAATGCTTTTCCGTAACAAAGAATCCCTATGGGGCCCTGCTAGGGCGCAACTGGGCCCTTTTGCCCCATGGCAGTTCGGACGACATTATGGCCGTTGAATGAGAAAGTGAGGTTTGCGTTCAAAGCTCCAGAGCAGCTTACAGCTGGATAGAGCAATCAAGATTTGAATCCCAGGGGCATATGTGCCTGTGTGTTGCCTGATCAGCGCTGGGTTGTGAGCTGCTGCTGTTGCCTTGTTGTGAGACAGTTTGTTGGAGACTGAGACAGCCTGGCCTCGCTGCTGCTGTTGGCGTTCAAAAAGCTGCTTGAGAGTCAGCTCCCTGCTGGTGCGTGGGTGGGTGCACAAGCCATGCAGCTGCTGTTACAGCATGTTGTTGAGGCAGCAGCTGCTGGTCCCCTCCTGGCCATTTTCAGCTGACAGACCCCATTTTTCACATGCAGCTGCTGTGCAGACACTCAAGGCAAGCACTGCAGCTGCCTGTACGATCTGGTAGGTACTTGTTAGCCCTAGCCAGCTGTGTGCAGACCCCTCCCATCTGTCCCTGCATTTCAAGCCTGTGGTCCCAGTGACGGTCTGACTACTTGCTGCCAAAGCGAAGGTTGGTTGACTTTCGCCGTTGGTGCAGCTGCTCGCCCGCAAGCTGTGCCAGGCTGCAGTGCTACCTGGGCAGATCTGATCGCACTCACTTGTCACTCGCTCTGCTGCGCTTGTTTTTGCCCATCTTGCTGCAGCGTTCCAGGCAGGCTGGTGTCGCGGACCTGCATAATCCGCAGCGGTGCGTGTACCAAAATGTGTGTTTTTGTGCATTGTGAGAGTCTATCTGGTGCAGCGGGGCCATAGACGCCTCAGCTGACTTCAGACTTGAGCAGATGCTAGTGATGTCTGGCGCGAAACTTCCAAAGGGCTTGCGTGCAGCTCTCGAAAGCAAAATGAATGACTTATGAATGCTTTAAGAGGACCTGTCAAGCACGTCACACTGGCACTGGCCTTATCGCGACAAGCCCGCCACACCTGGAAAGCTGGCAGTCTCTGCAGATTGCTTGCTGTTCCTGCTGTGGGCACCGGCTGCTCTCTAGACGCCTGCTGTTCGTTGAATGCTTGATTTACTACAAACTGACGTTGCTACAGAGGGTGATGTTGATGTAAGCGCGGACCATTGGCCTTTGAACAGGGGTGAAGTTGGCTTGGATGCTTCCAGGTTGCTTTCCTTGCGCAGCAAATGAACTCGTTTCGTACTCAATATTATAGCATTCGGCCTCGAGCATGCCTGGTTGCACAGCTGTGAAAGCACAGCTGCTAACAGTGCAATACCAGGCACAGTTGACATGACATAACTCCCAGTAGTGCCTGTCTCAAGCACAATGAGGTAAAGATGGGGCATCTAAGCTGCAAACTCTCTCCACACATACCAGTTTATGTGACAGAATCAATGATTGGACAGCTGCTATGTGTGCTGCCTGCCCAACAGTACACCTGGGTGGGGGCCAGTGGCACTTCCAACACCCTCTCTCACACACAACCCTGATAACTACATTGATCAAACTTGCAACAACTACATTGAGGGCTGTGCTTTGAATAAACACAGGCTGCACTACATCTTGTTAGCTCAGCGGATGCACTGGCCACAGATCATGAAGACACTGATGCTCACCACAGCAGTGGCTGCAGCTGAACCCTAAACCCTATAGGTGGCATACCCTGGGAACACACACCCCATGCGCAGCCATGTGCAGGCTTGGACAGCAAACTGCTGCCATGCTGCTGCTGCATCTGCTGCATGCGCTGACGCCTTAGCGGTCGCCTGCATTCGGCCAGTCGCCGTTGCTGCCATGGTGCTGCTTGCCATCTGGATCTGTGAACCACTCATCCTCTCCGGATGCGATAATCCTCAACACAGTGGGCAGCTTGCGCATGTTGCGCTCCACCCCCCGTGGTACAGCTCCCCCTTCTCAAACCTCTTAAACACACCCTTGAAGATGCGCCGCAGGGACTCACCCGAGAACACAACCCCATGGCAGCATTCATCAAACACCTTGTCTGTTGCTGCTCCCTTGACTGCACCAATGGAGTGCTCCACCAGCTGATCAATGTCTGAGCTGTGGGGGGGGAAGCGAAGGCGGCAGCCTTCAGGCAGGGTGATGGTGCCGTAGCGGGACTCGATGATCTTATCCGGGATGTTGGCCTGTATGCGGACGTTGTCCATCATGATGATGGGGTCCTCACCAGTCACATTCCTAAACTTCTCCACCATCTTGTACAGGTTGTCAGCTACCTCATCAGTAACAGTGCTTGCTGCGTCTGCTCCATCCTTCCTCTGCAGGTCACGGCATGGCGGAGCAACAGCACGGCAACAGCAAAGGGAGGGAGGCATTGATGAGGAAGGCCTTGGCAGCACATCAACTGGGGGGGATCAGGGTGAAGAAGCCACACAACAGAGCAGTGACGTGGGTGGACCGTGCTGGCAATGAGTATAAGTTGCTCAAGTCAGAGAAGAAGAAGCAGTTCATGTGGTGCACTACGGAGTGTCGGGACAAGGTGCAACACTTCAAGTTGTGCACCCCTGACGCTGTGCGCAAGCCTGTCGCACTCATGTGCTGCTTCTGCACTTATGAAAGTGGGGCATGGGAGGCTGCTGGCCGTCCTGTTATCCCCCCTGCAGAGTGGAAGTTCATGCAGCTAGTTGCGCAGCAGCAGCAGTCACAGGAGTGGTGTTGGCAGGTGCACTTGACCGATTGCCATGGTCGCATTGATTTCTACAACTGGAAGCGCGACGTGTATCTACAAGTTGACGATTCTTATCACTTCAGGGATGGTTGCAAGAATAAGGCATTTGAGCGTGATTTCAAGTGCAGCAAGGTATGCTGCGAGCGCCGCCTGGCGCTCGTACGCGCGCATCATGCAGACCTCGCGGCACCGGATATTGTTATGGCAGCTGTTGAATATGCATCGCAGCATAAGGGTGTTGTTTTTACTGCCAGCTACGAGCTTTCTGGCAAGCCTCACATTGAGAAGCTGTGTGCTGGGGTGGGAGCAGCAGCAGCAACTGCTGCTGATGCCTTTGGAAACCAGCTGGTCAATTTGTAACTGTGCTCACCTGGTAGACAAAGGGCTCTTTGCCTTCTTGCCCAAGCTTGTTGAACCAGCGGAGGATGTGGGTGGTGCCTGTGGTGAGTTCATAGTACACCAAGCCGTTCTTGTCGCTGAAGCTGGGGTGTGCTGACACGCATATGAAGAAGTGAACTGTCTGCTGCTTGTCCCCCTTGATCGTTGGCAGCGACACGTAGTCGTGCAGGGGGAGGTGCTGCAGGTCCACATATGCCCTGACATGCGCATGGGTGTAGGTGTTGTATGTCCAGCGGCCCTCGTCGCACTGCACAATCCTAGCTAGGATTGCATTCAGCAACGCCTGTGCGACGTTCCACTCTGCCAGCAGCTGCTTGCAGAAGCTTTTCCGGGCAGCTTTCTCCTTTTCTGTCAGCCGGTACTTCAACGCAAAACTGCGCCGCCCGAGGTTGGGATCCTCCCTCATCATGGCGTTGTACAGCTGGTGGGGGGTGCAGTTGTATTTCTGCATGACACCCTTGACAGCATCAGACTCCACCGTCGCCTGCCGCACTGTGGTGAAGTAGGATATCAGGGTGATGGTGTGTCCTTTGCGGGTCTTTGTGTGCAGCCTTCCTGCCTTGATGGCTGTACTAGCTGTTAGGGCATCTTCTCTGCTGATAAGGACAGGGCGGCCTGTGCGGAGGTTGTCCTCGACGTCACCGTACTCCACAAAGTGGTCCCATCTGCCCTTCAATACAGGCTTGGGATCCTCTGCCAGCTTGTCACCACCAAGCTGCTTGCGCACCTTCTTATATAGTCTGCCGGCAAGGCCATAATCGACCTTGCCGTCGACGAGAGCCTGGGCGCAAGCCACGACGCATGACTTCCTGGTGGCCGGGGTGTGGCGGTTGTGACCGCTGTGCACAGGCTCCTCCTTAGCTGGTGCCCTGCGCGTGGTTGAAAACAGCAACAGGGTGCATTTGAAAGCACTGAAGCAGCAGTGCCCAATGGGCTGGGCTAGGGTTCAAATGGGGTTTAATCAGGGGGGTGGTCACACATGTGAGACCTTCAGAAGGTTGGTTGACTTTCGCCGTTGGTGCAGCTGCTCGCCCGCAAGCTGTGCCAGGCTGCAGTGCTACCTGGGCAGATCTGATCGCACTCACTTGTCACTCGCTCTGCTGCGCTTGTTTTTGCCCATCTTGCTGCAGCGTTCCAGGCAGGCTGGTGTCGCGGACCTGCATAATCCGCAGCGGTGCGTGTACCAAAATGTGTGTTTTTTGTGCATTGTGAGAGTCTATCTGGTGCAGCGGGGCCATAGACGCCTCAGCTGACTTCAGACTTGAGCAGATGCTAGTGATGTCTGGCGCGAAACTTCCAAAGGGCTTGCGTGCAGCTCTCGAAAGCAAAATGAATGACTTATGAATGCTTTAAGAGGACCTGTCAAGCACGTCACACTGGCACTGGCCTTATCGCGACAAGCCCGCCACACCTGGAAAGCTGGCAGTCTCTGCAGATTGCTTGCTGTTCCTGCTGTGGGCACCGGCTGCTCTCTAGACGCCTGCTGTTCGTTGAATGCTTGATTTACTACAAACTGACGTTGCTACAGAGGGTGATGTTGATGTAAGCGCGGACCATTGGCCTTTGAACAGGGGTGAAGTTGGCTTGGATGCTTCCAGGTTGCTTTCCTTGCGCAGCAAATGAACTCGTTTCGTACTCAATATTATAGCATTCGGCCTCGAGCATGCCTGGTTGCACAGCTGTGAAAGCACAGCTGCTAACAGTGCAATACCAGGCACAGTTGACATGACATAACTCCCAGTAGTGCCTGTCTCAAGCACAATGAGGTAAAGATGGGGCATCTAAGCTGCAAACTCTCTCCACACATACCAGTTTATGTGACAGAATCAATGATTGGACAGCTGCTATGTGTGCTGCCTGCCCAACAGTACACCTGGGTGGGGGCCAGTGGCACTTCCAACACCCTCTCCTCACCACAACCCTGATAACTACATTTGATCAAACTTGCAACAACTACATTGAGGGCTGTGCTTTGAATAACAACAGGCTGCCTACATCTTGTTAGCTCAGCGGATGCACTGGCCACAGATCATGAAGACACTGATGCTCACCACAGCAGTGGCTGCAGCTGAACCCTAAACCCTATAGGTGGCATACCCTGGGAACACACACCCCATGCGCAGCCATGTGCAGGCTTGGACAGCAAACTGCTGCCATGCTGCTGCTGCATCTGCTGCATGCGCTGACGCCTAGAGCGGTCCGCCTGCATTCGCCAGTCGCCGTTGCTGCCATGGTGCTGCTTGCCATCTGGATCTGTGAACCACTCATCCTCTCCGGATGCGATAATCCTCAACACAGTGGGCAGCTTGCGCCATGTTGCGCTCCACCCCCCGGTGGTACAGCTCCCCCTTCTCAAACCTCTTAAACACACCCTTGAAGATGCGCCGCAGGGACTCACACCAGAACACAACCCCATGGCAGCATTCATCAAACACCTTGTCTGTTGCTGCTCCCTTGACTGCACCAATGGAGTGCTCCCCAGCTGATCAATGTCTGAGCTGTGGGGGAAGCGAAGGCGGCAGCCTTCAGGCAGGGTGATGGTGCCGTAGCGGGACTCGAGGATCTTATCCGGATGTTGGCCTGTATGCGGACGTTGTCCATCATGATGATGGGGTCCTCACCAGTCACATTCCTAAACTTCTCCACCATCTTGTACAGGTTGTCAGCTACCTCATCAGTAACAGTGCTTGCTGCGTCTGCTCCATCCTTCTCTGCAGGTCACGGCATGGCGTAGCAACAGCACGGCAACAGCAAGGGAGGGAGGCATTGATGAGGAAGGCCTTGGCAGCACATCAACTGGGGGGGATCAGGGTGAAGAAGCCACACAACATAGCAGTGACGTGGGTGGACCGTGCTGGCAAGGAGTATAAGTTGCTCAAGTCAGAGAAGAAGCAGCAGTTCATGTGGTGCACTACGGAGTGTCGGGACAAGGTGCCACACTTCAAGTTGTGCACCCCTGACGCTGTGCGCAAGCCTGTCGCACTCATGTGCTGCTTCTGTGCACTATGAAAGTGGGGCATGGGAGGCTGCTGGCCGTCCTGTTATCCCCCCTGCAGAGTGAAGTTCATGCAGCTAGTGCGCAG